>JAODVN010206528.1:0-12183 GCA_025434125.1 Chologaster cornuta
AACAGAGACAGTAACCTTTTATAGAACAGTGTTTCCTATAAAACATTTATTATTTCAAATGGAAAGAAAGCAGGTCAAACAAAACACACAAGGAAAAGGATCTAAAACTACTGAGAATATGGACAAAGAAAAGCTGTTGTACGTAAAACACTGATTATCTAAACCTGTCTGCTGTTGTAGGTACAGCTGTGTGCTTTACAGGAACATAGTCCTTAGTACCAAGGACGTCCTCTGCCAATACACGACATATAAGCGATAATAGTCTTAACTAGATTATTAAAAAAACTCCTTGTACTTGTCCATTGTACTGGTTTTCAGACATGTCCTTAAGAAATTAGGTGGTTAAGAGGAGACCTTGAAAAACTGTTTTTTCTTGTGGCCCAGTGATAATATGTTTTCATGGTTTAGGATAGGAAGCCAGCAGGCCTGATAGGAATGCTATATGATCAGTGAGCCCTTCAAAACTATCTTTGCAGACTGCTGCTGCCTAGAGTAAAGCCAGCTGGGAAAACAACCTCTTTACCCTACCTTATAGTCCGGCTGGCAATGCAGTACTTCCACATCACATTCCATGCAGCAGTGACCTCACAGGAGACGTAGGACATGCATGGTACTAAGAGGAAGCTTCAGGATGTCTAAAAAAACAAAACAAAAAAAACACACAAAACCCGTGGCAACTTCCCCTAGAGCTGCCCGAAGACGTCTGTGCTGCTCACTCTTAAAACCACAAATTACACCCCACGTCCTTTAGTTTCCATAGAAAGAACCCGCAGAGACATTTATTATCCTGCTGCTGAATATACTCCGTCTGTACTTTTTAGAAGTCTTGTTTTGTGCTAAGCTCAGAGAAACTTGCTCCTCAAGCTGCCCAATGACCAAGTAAGGTAAAGGCCCAGTATGTATAGCTCAAAGTCATTTCTCTGTTTAACAAAAGATCTCCACCCACATCGAACCAAACACAGATTCTCCCTTCCTTCACTACAGACACTCCTTCTTTCCCCCCCCCATTTCCCTTCAAGTAAAATCTTCACTCATCTGGTATGGATGTCATCCCTCCTGGTGATGGGTTGGACCAGCATAGATGTGTGTGTGTGTGCATGTTCTTTGTCTGTGTCCATGTGTGGTGTATATGGTTATTGGTTATTCCTGGGCCCATGTCCAAGAACTACACTGATCTCAATGGGAAGGCCAGGCAAGGGGGAGGGTGAACCCCAGTTCAGCCGCTGGGAGAGGCTGTTATGAGTTACTACATCGGTCTTGCTTTTAACAACATGGCCTCAGTGCAGGAATACAATCTGACTATGTTGCCCAGGCCAGGCAAACGTAATGAGTTACACCCAACGACTGCTTCTGATTCTGAGGTATTAGGAGTATAATGAGGTCTTTTGAGTATACATGCACACACTTTGAGAAAACGAAACTGGTCATTTTGATGGAAAACTGAGCATCCCTCATGAATTCTGAAGATCCATTAAGTATATGCATGGAACCTAAAAACCAAGCATGACTGAAGTATCATCTTAAATTCCAGTGGTATGAAACGTTATATGTAGTGTACATTTGCTGTAATGTGACATTGAGAAACCCAAGTTAAATGCAGTCTGAATCTCTGGTTCACTATAAATTGCTGGAGGTCCTCAGCTTCAGAATATGAATGCATTTTGTGTGTGCGTGTGCAGTTGTGCGTGTGTGTGTGTGTAGTGGTGCAATCTGACAGCTGGCAGGTGTCTTTACAGTACTACAGTTCCCAAGTCAGTCATGCGTGTGTCCATAACACTCCCTTCTGATTTAGACATCCAACATTCCTCATGTTAAACACACATGATTGAGACATCTCGGTGAGATGTGGAAGAAGGCAATTAGATAAGATTAGTGAAGATGTACGCACAGAAAGACCAATCAAAATGGCCAGATTCTTAAACCTAAAACGTTAATTAAGCAATAAACATTACAATTTAAGGGTCAAAAGTCCACATGGCTTACTCTTGAAAATGCAATATGCAATACATCACAAGACAGTTTACTTATAGTTGATGGTAAAATGTTATATATATATATATATATGCTAATGTGCTACTGTGTGCTGTGAAATCTTATTTGTCTTGAAAATGTGAACAAATGTGACAAAAGGATTAAACAAGCCAAGTTAAGGAGAACATACATTTTTTTACCAGATCGGATAGTATCTGTGTGATGCATTAAAATGTATGTAATTGAGCACAGTGTCAGGCAGTAGAAACATGCATGCAATCTCAGTGTAACAACAGGGTATGGTGCAGGGATAACCTTTTTAACATACAATACATGGCAGTGGCCATTACATGGTAAAATCCAGCACCCCTGAATCATTTCAAAGCTGTAATAAATGGAAATCCACTCCTCAGCCATTAAAAGTTAAAATAAGTAAATCCTCATTTCCATACATTAAAGGCATGTCAATAAAGATGTGAAAATCATTATCACTTAACAAAATGTGTCACAGGCTCATAAATAGAGATTCATCTGCCAGCACCGATGGAAGTAGGCTAGATAATGGAGAATAGATTATAGGTGAAAGGTGAACACAAATGAGGTCCCAGTAGGAGAGGGGTGAATGAATTCAGGCACAGCCATCTCATTCAATGACACCAACGCCAGCACTAAGCGAGCTCATTTCAAATGAATAGTAACTGAACAAAATAAAAAAGGCACCAAACTGTAATGCATGCAGCTGGCTCACAAACCCTACTCTACTGTGTCGATGCCTCTCGAGGTAATGCAGGACAGTGGCAGGTAACAGTGGGACTGTGCTGTGCTGCTGACACTGATTGGATACAAGACAGCCACTCGCATGTACGTGCCATTCGCCGTTGCTTTACTGCTGCGTAAACATGGCCACAACGGCACTCTAAACGTGACTCGCGGCATGGCTCAGCCTAAAACACACGCTTCACAACGCTTAACGTACCTCTTGTAAAAGTTGCTGGGGGGGTGCAAACACAGCACGTGCCAGTAATCCAGACAAAACGCTTTGAACTTCCACATAGTCGGCTCCTGACGGTCCCTTCGTCTCGAGACGGAGAGTCAACAGGGGGCAGCTGCTGTGCCTCTCTGAGCCTGAAGGGCCGCTGGGCGTGCTGCTGTACCACAGCCTACTGGCATATTCATGACCAGTGTCCTGCTCGCATGTTCAGGCTGGGAATCTCAACGCATTGGGTGTTGTTGGGGCTTTCCAGCCTCCTCTGGTGCCTCCTGTCGCAGCTTCGAGTGGGCCAGTGCAGCCTCCCCTGTTGGCTCGCAGCCCGGGTGGATCCGCTATCCGGCCCAGGACAGACCACACTAGCGCTGGACGTGTCTCAACACACCACCATAGAGCTAAGGCACATGTGTAGCGGTGTATAAGAGTTGGGCTCAGGATGTGCATCCCGAAATAACCTGGTGTGCTGGCGGTGCCTCCAGCTCTGCTCGGCTCCTACTGTATCCAGGTCAGCGTACCGGAGACGGCAGCCCGGGATCCAGCACGCTCAGGCGGTGGTGTGTGAAGGAAGGGGACCCCCGCCCTTCTAAATCCCCTTTTGAAGCCACACAGCCTAACACAGAATCAGCAAGGATGTCCTTGATGTGTCCCCCTCCACCCCAGGAACCAAGTTTACAACGACGTGAGAGTCGGTGGTTCTTCTACTGACAATCTTAGTGTGGTTCCTCTTCTTGTTCCATACACTCCTTTTTACCTAGGTGTCGACCCCATCATCCCTTCACATGGTGCTCTCTCTCTCTATGAATCTCTCTCTTTCTCTCCTGTCACTCTCTCTCTCTCTGAATCTCCCTCTGTCACTCTCTCTCCCCCTTCTCTCTCTCTATCAGAATGGAATGTCTCTGTATATCCCTCTCTCTTTCTCTCTCTGTATCTCCCTTTCTCTTTCTGTCTGTCACTCTCCCCCCCCCCCCTTTCTATCAGAATGGAATGTCTCTCTCTCTCCCTCTCTGAATGAATCTCTCCCTCTCCCTCTCTCTCTCTCTCTGTATCTGTATCTCCCTCTCCCTCTCTATCAGAATGGAATGTCTCTGTATTTATTCCTCTCTCTCAGCTGCTACCATCCACGCAGGACCTCCCAGAAATGTGCCTATTCTGGTTGCCGGGCAACACTACGGTACTACCGAAGCTTCAAACGCAAGCCGTGCAAAGGAGCCCGCTGATTGGTCAGCCTTGCGGTGGGGAGGGGAATGTGCAGTGCATGGGGATATGCGTTCACGTGAGTGCTGTGTTTATTATCCCAGGAGCACGATGAAATCCTCCTGCTCCTGGGAAGGAGATGTAGAGTGCCTGAGTCCCTGGTCAACATGGAGCCCTACAGAGAAAGCAGCCTCTAATGGGGAACCCATAATGGAAAACATGACATCCTAACAGAGGTCTGGTAGATGCTAGACCTCATTAGGACGTCTAGCTTCTACCCAGCACAGGCACAGCATGCAAAGTCAAAGCTGTGCATTTGCTACCATGGCGTTAGGAGAACCTGCAGGGCAGGGTGGTGCAGCTTGGTGCAGCTTGGTGCAGCTTGGTGCAGGGTGGTGCAGGGTGGTGCAGGGTGGTGCAGCTTGGTGCAGGGTGGTGCAGCTTGGTGCAGGGTGGTGCAGGGTGGTGCAGCTTGGTGCAGCTTGGTGCAGCTTGGTGCAGCTTGGTGCACACCCTGGCTCCCTTCCACTGAGCTGCTTGTTTTCTTTGCGTTCAGGCACAAGTGCAGCACTGTTCTTCTCTCTGCGTGACAGGGATGCAGTGACAGCCGTGGGAAAAGGGGTGCGGCGGGGACTCTCACTAATATGCAGATGCCTTCGCTTTGAGAACGCGCACGCATTAAGCTCCACCAACACGTCCGCGTAAACACGTGGCCTCACTCTGAAGATAAACCCACCCTCCACACACACACCAAACGTAATGGCATTACAAACCTGTTACCACAGTCTCTCCTTACTAGTGATCTCCACATCACCCCTTTCACACCCCTCCACAATACGGGCGTGCTCTGCATGCTCCCAGCAGCACTGTCATGGAGGCACACCAGAGACAAAGACACATTATACTCAAAACAGTAAACAATGAATTCATCTGCATGCCTTTTATCAGCTGCCTGTCACAAAAGACGCTGCTGCGCCCTGCCAAAAGCCCGATCATCCCCACTGGTGTGAATGGATAACAGCTTCAATGGAACACTTTCCTTACGTGTGGCCTGACTTTCTGTTTATTGGATGCTTCCAGTATGTGTGGGGAAACCAACGCTCTGTAAGAAAGTTAAAACAGCCTAGGCTAGTTCAAAATAAAGACTAATAACAGTATCAGCGCCCAGAACAGTTTTGGTTTTTCTAAAAAATGAATTAAGGCCTTAATGAAAAACCCTGTTCATTTTCTCTATCTAACAGCATGGGTGTGGCAGGAACTTCCACTGTTTATTCTGTGAGCAGCAGAACAACTGTGTAAAACACAAGCAAGACTACTTAATATAGCAACATAAAAGAGAGGATACTTGTTTAAAGTCAAATAAATGCACATTGCTTTCATATGCAAATCAGTATGACTACCATCATTTGCGCAATCCTGGAATGGCCTATGAAACACATGGCATTAGAGTTACAAATAAATGTATTTCTACAAATATAACAGACAGATGGTATAGGCAACATGTGTTAAGGCTCTATATTCACAACCTTTGAGGTGGCATATTCTGTTAAACTAAATAAAACTGGAAACAGACCAAAGGGCCCCGACATAGCCTTCCCAGTGAACATCTGAGTAAGATGCCTAACCTACCAGCTCCGTAATGTGTGTAATCATTGTACAGTCAACCGCTTTTACTGAAAGCTTATGCTAAATGACCTAACTGCAATCACAACTAAACATAGTTAGCAATGCAGGGTAGCTGATCGATTAAGGCAAATGTAAGCCCTTGTTTTGCATCATTAAATCACAGGAAACATGTGTTGACGCTTTTAGGGGTGATCTGACTCGAGTAACAAGAATGGTAAAAGCAAGACTTCATTTACACAGTGACAGTGCCACTCGTCAATACATACCACATCCAATGAATACAACAATTGTATCCGTAATAGCTTTATTGCATCCTTTATATTACTGTTGTCTACTGATAGTGAGGCAGGTTTACCCAGTATTGTATCACCCATTTCTACATGCCATCTACATAAGTGACCATCAGTGTTACGGTATATAGCGATGGGACGATACGGTATATGATATTATCATTTATCGCAATAAAAACACTGATGATAATCGTATCGTGGTGAATGTCCATTATTGTGATAATCATGAATATCCTCAAATAAGTATGAATATTTTCACAATCTACTTGAAAAAACCTGTCTAGCTCAGTTGTACAGTCAAATTCTATTGATTTACTAATGTGTTTATTAGCCTGCATCTTTCCAGTTAATCACCATCATGGCTGAAGGCTCAGCTTGCCAATTGTGTACCCACATAGAAAATTAAATACTGGTCCTAAAACGAAAATAAATCACACAAAAGAGATACAGTACATAAGTGTATTCATAATAAAAATAGTTTAACAACAAAGATAAGTAATTCCATTACGTTTTAGTGCCATTTTAAGAGTTTAATAACAATATCATAATAATCGCAATAATATTGTCTATTGCAATTATTTTAATCGTGATTATTATTTTTCATATCGTTATATGTTGCCACCAATCCCATTGCATTGCTGCAAAGATCAGCGCCAGGTCAATTGGTCTGTGGGTGCTACCGCTAATGAAGTGTGCACGTGTGCACACTGTGCAGATGTATAGGACAGAACACAGACAGATACACATACATTACACCCAGCAAATAGTCAGCATGCTGTGGCAGGATCACTATGAACTACAAAATGAAAAATCAAAAGCCACCAAAGGGCACACAATGGTATCCATGCGGCCATCAGTGAGACCAAACGAGGGCACAGAGGAAGCCCTCCTCTGCTTCCCCCTCCTGCCAGGGCAGTGACATGGCCTGATATTGAGCGCTGCAGGGCAGGGCAGCCACCCTGCCACCGTAGACTGCAGGGGGAAGGTGTCAATAAGGCACTGCACACTGAGCCAACATGCTCTGGCCATTGGTGGGGGCCCAGCGAGACACTGACAACAGAGAGATGAGCGGGAGGGTCGGAGGTGGATGAAAGATACATTGTGGGACGGTATGAGGACAGCTGCCAGCACAGAAGACGAACCATACTGCAGATCCCAGTGGACATAGACTCACAGGGTACAATGCGTACCATGAATTATACATCAAAAGGATATTTGATTAAATAATCTTTTCAGTAGCAGATTACACTCATACATATTGCATTCAATTAAATATCCATGAGAATTTGGAAAGGCGTGACAGCTTGTATAAGCCATGTCAACGGGATGTCTTGGAATATTCCACCCCCTGGTGGCAGATTGGAGTTTATACACCACATAAATACACCATAGTGCTTTAGACTGGTTGGCTTGGGATGGGATGCGACTATTACGTACTGCAAGTGTAAATGTGAAATTATTTATAATAACCGCTAAAGAAATATCTCTTAATCAAAGAACTCTAGAAACAGATACAATTACTTATATATTGAACTACTACCTTTGAAATGTAACTCAATTCTCAATTCTCAAACTCATAACTCTTAACTCTACTCATTTTACTGATTTGTCAGTTTGACAAACATATTTTCTAAATGTGTATTCATACTCCATCACGTAAAAGGTAAATATATGACTCCACTTGGATAAGAGGAGCATGCGTAAGAGAAGAATACACAGAGATGATATTAGGAATATGTAGTTTACAGCAAACATATCCTAACAGAGTCACAGTGAAAATATAATCTAATACAGGGACTACAACACAGATAGTGCCCTTGCCAACCGCTCATCACACGCTGTACATTGCACCGCTGCTCTGGTCCCGTGGCCACGGCAGCTATGCAGACGATGGGTGGAAGAGAAAGACAATCCCTGAACTAAGACCCCATTTAGCTGCTCAGGTCGGGCATGGTGTCAACATCAGGCAGCCGCAGGGATACAGAAGAGCAAACAAGAGGGGGCAGTTTTGGGGCAGAGGTGGAATCCTTAGTCCTCCGTCTTTGCCAACCACCTTGAAAGGCTTTCCTTTCACAGAAGCAGCGCAACAGAACTGATAAGATGCTTGCCTGTCGAAGAGGGCGCACGTAAACGCAATGCCACCTTCCCACATCACACTGGGCCCGGGGTGTATTAATCATTATCTATTATTTATCCATTATTTAATATAGTATTGTGTGTGATATCATTTCTGCGTGTCACTGCTTCTGTGTGTGCACACACACAGGTAATGCGTACATGTACATGCCCACGTTAACACCACGGTAGGATTAGCCCGTCTTGTGAGGAGTAATCACATACAATAATATTCATAGAAATCAGAGTCATGAAAGCGGAAAAAACCTATATAAAGGACGCACAGGCGTGAGTCAGCCAGGGTGCACTCCGGCACGCAGAAATAGCGCAGCGGTGTGGAAATTGAGATGTTTTGCATGTGAAACAGTCAGCAGAAATGCTGGGGGAAAAGAAAAGAAATGTAAAACACACAAGGCCGAACGCATACACATTTGTGTTGTGAATGATCGTTGCTCGTAAACCTACAGTGCACATCCTTATAACTGTGTGTTTAGACAAAGGAACACAATGTTCTGAGGAGAACATTTATTTTTGTAGGATCAAAGTCTCCTTTGTGCTCCGTCTCCTAGGTCCTCGTGATGCTAATGGTAACGGCAGGAGGTTATTATGGGTCGTTTTAAACCAACGTCGCATAAACAACACTATCTGCTCCGTAGAGGGAACCAAAACGCACCGACGTGCCCGTGAGCACAGCACACCAGCTCCCAGTGCTCTTGATACGCACAGCACAAGCCTACAGCATGCCTACAGGCTTAGTGAGCGGAGGGTGAGGATGTGAGATAATGCCTTGGTGCCGACTGTGGTCAATTTAAGCCCGAGTCTGTGCAGTTCTGAAATGCTAGCTTTGTTCAACCGGAACGTACTCTCTTCTCATCGCTGCCCTCGGATCCACTCTGCCATGTTCTCTTGTGTCAGAGCGTGGCTAAGAAGGAACACAAAATAGAGTGGGTGTCCCCTTCCCAGAGCTGATCACTATGGTTATCAGGCAATCAATGCATGTTTTCCCTTGAATTTCTAGTCTCTATTCTGGGTCTTACAAAGGTGGCGCTAACATACTGTGTGTCAAATTGAACAAACATCTACTCACTAGATGTTTCTACACAGTGCTGGATCTGTAGGTAGGAATACAACGTGGTGCAGACCGCACCTCAACACTATCCCATCCTTGGCCATGGGTATCCAATGTGGTGGGCAGCCCTTATGAGGGAACAACCTACGGCACTAAAAGGGAGAATAGAGTTTATAAACTATCAACCATCTTTCCCCAGCATCCCTAACCTGACATGCCGTATGACTTGTTGTCACACGTCCATCAGGGGAGCCGTCCATTGAAACTGTTTGTGAAGAGCAGGTACTTTCAAAAGAATATTTGGCAGCTGATTGGATGAACCATCTGGTGGTTTCCGCTGTTGCCAAACCTAAACCGTGCCCGTCTAGCTATAAACACGACGCTGATTGGTAAGTTCAGTTGCTACTCAGACACAGTCAATTATTCCTAGGCTTACCATACTGATGCCTCCACCTTTAACAGCAAACATGCTGTGACCTGGGAATCAACTAGCCCTACGACGACAGGCACACACAGAGCATGTATCTGAGCTACAGCCAGTTTGGGTCTGACTGGCCCCAGCCATAGATGAAGTGACAGCATGCCATAGAGGGTGGTACAGTAGGTACTTGGCCTTGTTATGCCAAACCAGCACCCATCCGATAGGGTAACTGGTGGCAGAGCTCACAAACAGGATTATGCTGGGCCAAACACGGCCTCCTCTGTGCGTACAACCTTGCTCGCTTGCCACGAGCTCGGGCTGGAAGCGGAGAAATGTGTGCCGTCGTTGTCTCACAGCTTTAGTGACGCACTCCGTTTTCTCTCAGCAGTGCCATCTCGTACGCAGGGGCGTTCCAATGCCAGCCAAGCCCGTAGCACGGGCACATTCATGCCATAATGGATTCAGAGCATATAGACTGGAGGCGTTGGTAGTCCTCCAAAACCAACAACAACAAATGCATTTGAATGCAATCATACCGTGTCCATTTAACGTCCATTCGAGAAAGGATTTAGCATTATATATTGCCTCCCTCCTTACAGTATTATCGTATTACTCTAGTATAACAGTGCCTTCTACAGTCATCCTATCGGAGATTAAGACGCGGTTCATCTCAAAACCCTGCCAGGCAATCCATACACATCTTTCATGATCTGGATTACTGTAGCAGCTGTGAGCATGCACCACAGACATATTACACAAACAAACTGAGACTCTCGCCTCTCTGACTGGACCGGGCCCCTCTTACCTGCACTGCATCTTACAGATGCACTGCTGGCTGCAACTGAACACCGACACATGTAGCCAACAGCCAACCCAACCCCCCGCCTCTCTACACCCCCAGAAAGCACTGGGGTTGTGGCAATAATGACCTTTTACAGCGATTTACACCATTTCATAAAGATACTAACAATAAATTCAGTCTAGCAGAAAGCCAATATTTATTTTTCCCCCTGTCAAAATTCGATACGCTTCTTGTACATTCCTCTACACCAGTAGCCGGCATGTCAGCCAATTACCTAAATGTGCTGTCAGATGTACAAACTACAGCATGTCATCAGACCTGGGTCCTGGGTGCTTTCCTCCCAGTGTTATGGGTGCTGCATTAGAATTCCACAGAGGCTGTGGTCTGCCAGCGATTATGAAATGACATTTACAGCACAACAGACTCTTCCAGATCTAGCTTCTCATTAAAGGTGTATTGGCCAGACGTGACAAGCCCTGTTGTTCTTGAGAGAGAGAGAGAGCGAGAGAGAGACCCTGAGATGGGCTCACTATAATGGCTGTTATCTGAGTGTGCGCTAAGAATGTGCGAACATAACGACCGTATGCAAACAAAAACAAACGGTTTGAGGAGGTAGTTTCCGGCGAGCACATGTTGAAGTTGGACGAAGGATGACAGATTAAATCTAATATTTTTGGTATGTTGAATTAAAGTTTATGTTGTTGAATCAAAGCAAGTTCATCATGAACATGTTCGTCAATTCTGAACGCACCTCTGGACAGAGTGTGTGTGTAACATACTGTACCTGTGTGCGTGTGTGTGTGTGTGTGTGTATACTGTATATAGATCGATAGATATATAGATATATATAGATAGATAAATAGATAGATAGATAGATAGAAAGAGAGAGTTAACACAGGAGGTTGTTTTTGAATGTATTAGGACAGCCTAATGGTAAAAACATCTAGACAGATTGAGCCAAAAAAAACCAACATTCTTTTCTATTCATATTGCTGGACTGCAAATATGTGGCACTGACACTTAATATATTTAATATAACACTTGACGTTCAGCATAATTAAGACAAAGGAAGGGGCTTTCAGCCATCGAGTGTTAGAAGCAGATTGCCTGTGAAGGCTTTGGGCTTGTGTCTATCTATAGTGTCAGATAATGACAATAGCTACGTATCAGCTATCAGCTGTTGGGCTTTTATCTGGGATGCCTGGGTATTTACTTGCATGCTTTCAGAGCAGGCTCCACGGACAGAACCAACCCACAACATCCGGGAGGATGATAAATGTAACACTGAATACAAGGTCATCTTTACTAATATTAAGTAAATAAATCTGCCAATGGAACAAGTGATACTTTGTTACTGTATGCTCCATAGCCAACAGGACAACCCAGTTAACCACAAACACACACGCAAAGACAACTAAATGTGCACGTGTGTAGATACAGACACACACAAGGCTGGTGGGGGGACTCATACTCCCTATAGCTGCCACAGCATCATACAACAATGAGTCATTCCCTAACCCTCCAATAAAAACAAAAAAAAACACACTCTAAATGGTAAATTGACACATTCATATAGCGCTTTTATCCAAAGTGCATTACAGTATTTTGCCTGACATTCACCCACACACACATTCATAGACCAATGGTGATTTCTGCCATGCAAGGTGCGACCAACCACCGGGAGCAGTTAGGGGTTAGGCATCTTGC
>JAODVN010206740.1:0-12177 GCA_025434125.1 Chologaster cornuta
TCAATGGCGCAAGGCATCACGGGAAGACAACCCCCTGTAATCGCACAATACAACGCTAGGTGGCGATATAATTTAGAAAATAATCCGATTTTTAACATTTCCTTTACGATTTTTTTTATATAATTCGTTTTGTCTCATGGAAAAGGCAAATGGGAACATTTTATACTAGAAATGCTCTCTGCACTCTGTAAACCAAGCTTAAATTAAATAAATAGAGCGAAATAATTAATATAAAATGAAGGTGCTTCACAGATGTGCACACACATAGTTCTTCTGTCAGATATATGACGTGACCATCCATCTCACAGGGATTTTCCGCCCACTAAACCCCCTCCCCCTCCCCATCCTCTAGGGAAAACAGTGGGGAAATCTATTTATGATAGACTAGGGCTAAACACACCCAAACACCCAATCAAAAATACACAAGGAAACATATACACACACAGTATGAATTACTGTAACAAAGACAGACTAAATCTTTAGTAATAAAATAAACTCACCTAACTTTTTTAATTTAGAACTACATTACATTATACGGTGTAAGCCCTATAAGATAAGTAAAACTAAAATTCAGACATAGACTAGCTAAACCTGCTACAAAAATAATATAAAAAGTATAAATCAGGGTACACTGTTTAACTAAATATTATTATTACCCTCTCTGACATCCTGTCTTGTAAGTGTGTGTATGTGTGTGGGTGTGTGCGTGTGCGTAGTATGTGTGTGTGTGCGTGTTTGTGTGTTGGAGTGGGGGCGTGTACGTTTGTGTGTGTTTGTGCGTGTGTGTGTGCGTGTGTGTGTGTGTGTGTTTTTGTGGGGGGGTTAGAGAGATTTGGATAATGGGTTAAATACAGACGATGCATTTCCATCAAATAGACATTGTGTCTACCGGTATAGCAATATAACATAGCAATATATAGCAATATAACATAACATAGTATAGCAATATAACAGAATAATATAACAACAATATAATAAATTATGTTTGATTCAATGTATTATATTATATTATATTATATTATATTATAGTATCTCCCTATTGACTTTACATAGGTCGTATGGTGGTTGAGATTAAGATTAAGAGATGTAAATTAACCACCAACCAAATCTAACATGACAAACATGGAGGTTCCCTTGTTACTCGTGTTACAGTGCCCCTGCATGTACACCTTCACCCCAGTTCACTGTTAACGGTGGACCAGAGCATGTGCCGTAAAGGATAGCAGAGCAGTAAAGCAGGGCCGTCCTAACAACAAAACAACCACATCTCTGCTGCGCTGCTTTCTATCGCCAGGGGGCGATTCCAGAAACAAATGCAGGAGTACCCCCTTTAAAGGTATAGTCAGTCATTCTGGAGAAAGCACATGAACACAACAGCATCTCTTCCTTTAGTACCATAGGGTGCTGCCTCCGAAGCTCTGACCCCACCTTCCCACACACACACATTCGAAACACATTGCAAAGGCTGGAACATTGTTATTGTGTGTTGCGGTCTACATCACTTACATCACTACAACCCATATACAGAAGTGAAGTTAACTGGTTAAACTGGTACAGGGCTGAGTGATAACGTATTTCTCATTTACATTAATGTGTATGTTACAATATCCTATAAGGACAGCAGATGCAAGGCTGCCCTACGACCCCTGAGCAAGGCACTGTGCTCTGTGGGACGCCAACACCTCCGGTCCCTCTGCCCTGTCAATAGATCTCCACTTCTCTCTCTCTCTGTTGTTTCAATCTCTTGCTCAGCAAAGTGTCTCTTCATTATCATAACTATTTTAACTGCGAGGGCCGAAACAAGACTATTGTTATCCCTCTACCACGCTCACTGTCTATGTCTCTCTACCGCCGCCCTCTCTCTCTCTCTGTGGTTTGTTCTACCATCCATTCCCCTCGTTTGTTCTTCTCTCTCATTCTCCTCCCTTCTTCCTCTCAATCTTATTGTGTCATTTTTACTCCCCCCCCCCCTTTGTGTCTCTATACCTTCTGCCTACTCAAACTTCGTGTGTGTGTGTGTGTGTGTGCGTGTGTGTGTGTGTGTGTGTGTGTGTGTGTGTGTGTGTGACGATGACGTTTCCCGTGGGCGAGCAAGAAATCCTGAGAGAGTAACTTCACTCGGCCCCACCACACGCCAGGCAACGGTCAACCTAGGACAATCTCCGCTCTCTCTCTCTCTGTGTCTTCCTCTGTGGATATCAGACCAGTGTGGGGGGCCTTGAGAGACTCCAGCACTATACTGCAGGTGAGGTGGTCTTTTTTCCATGTCTGTCCGTCATGGCTGTGCTTGGAAGCTGTCTGGTTTGTTACTATTGGAGCATGAGGCTTGTGTATGTGTGTGTGCGTGCGGAGAAGATTTCCCAAATGTAATATTCAAAGGTTGGAATCTTTGGTGGAGAAGGAAAGAGGGCATTGAGCACATTGCTGGCCATGAAGTATAGATACTTGTGTTGGTGCGTACTGTTGTGGTTGTTGTTGTTGCTATTGTTGTTGTGCATGTTTGTTAGTTTCAGAATTAAATGTGCCTTATGACTTTGCAGTATCAACCCTGTGAAAGTGATAGTTTACAATACAATTGTTTGCCAATGCCCCGGTGGTATCAACAGTGAGAGGCCACATCTGCCTCTACATATTACAATATATGCACCTGCATATGTATGAAACAGGGAAGCAAACATGCTAATGCAAGATAATGCAACAGAGACGTGTTTTGACATTGTATTTGCAAACATAACAATTGCAAAATGAGCATGCAGGTTTGATAATGGTTTGTTTTGGGTGATTATTTTGTGACCATTTTAGTGTAATGCATTGCATGCCCTGTTTTAGTAAATGGACAAGTGTGTCCCGACAGTGAAGATCATCCAAATACTAAACTGAAGAATTTTATGAGATTTTGGGCACAGACCATGAAAGGAGATTGAATACGGTAAAATTAGGTCCAGTTTGAAAATAGACGTAATTATCCTGTAATTGGAACACTGTGATTACACATACAGCAAATACTATATGGGACACACGGTAAAATAACATTTGCTTCTGAAAAGATACCTTTTTTAGATGCCGGATATTGTTTTAAAATTACGCGTCAAGGTAATACTGCTTTCATCAGGTTTTCTTTTATATATATTTGTCTGTTGGAGTTACTTAAATCAGTCATATTTATAATCATTGTACATTTGCTCTGAGAACATACAAAATATTTAGACGATTGTGTGAATTAGAAAACCTACAAAAACACTGACAACAAAGACACATAACGAGAAACCTATTTGCCAGTGCTATAGAACATATGACCATATTTATAATCAGTAGGCTTATACATGTATGGGGCTTATACATTTGTAAATTTAACAATGTTTTGTGCATTGCGAGTGGACCAATTGATGAAACGCCAAGATCAAAACCAGCACCACCATGGAATATTGAAATCATAATAAAACACATTTAAATTTAAATAACAGTTATTTAATTGAACCATCTGAAAGTAATGGACAAAACATGGTCCCCGAGATAATGTGGAAACTATTCCATCGTGTTTAGCTGTCAATGTTGTGTGTGTCCATTATTCCCTACTCAAGAGTCAATACAATCCATGAATATGCAATCAGCTCTATTGATAGACTTTTATATAATCCAAATGTCCAAATCCCAGATTATCGGTTGTTTTAGGGCTGGTTAAAGACTTTTAAGCACACTTAAAAGAACATGACTAATAGTTATGGTTTTTGATAAATAATGAAAGTTATATTCGATGGGATAGAAGGCAAACTCATATCCTTGGGTGCATAAATGAGAGAATATCTTCATCCTTAACCGTGTGTTTTAACCACTGAAGCATGATCATAATAAATGTATAATTCAAAGAATATAAACTATAAACTTCTACATAAAAAAAAACCCTGGAATATTAATATATTATTTTTAAATAATCTCACATTTGAAGAGAGACTGATTCTAAACTCAAAAGACTTCATTAACGGACACCTCAAACCACAGAGAACGGAACTGCAAACAAATAAATGCATTTGTTTCCATCTGGGACGACAGCCGTGATATTTGGGCCCCAGAGATGGAAACCAGAGTGCCAGGCGGCAGCCAGCTAGGAGACAAAGATCCATATTAACAAAACCTACACATGACATATGATTAATCGGCGTGGTGGGGACTGTCGGCCCCGCCACAGCCCTGCCTGACACCCAGGGCTATGGGAGACAAAACCTCCCCCCCCCACCCCCCAGGAGCCCAGCGCAGCGAAGAGGTGCGTGGGCGAAGGGTGGAAGGAGGGCACCGGTCCCCATGGATGGCCAGCCTCTGTGTGTGTGTGTTTTTGTTTGTGCATGTTTGTGCATCTGTGTGTGTGTTGGTGTGTATTTGTCCTTGTGTGTGTCTGTGCATGTGCGTGAGTGAGCAGTGTTTGTTAGGTAGATTAATAGCAGACACACACACAAAAGTGAAAGAAGATGTGTGTTTGTGTGTCACGTTGAAATGTGACACACCAGAAATGTGTGTGGGTGAGCACAGTGCACGTGGTCGTGTGTGCGTGCGTGCGTGCGTGTGTGTGCGCCTAACGGATGTAAGACCTGGACCAAACCCCCATCTGCCACAGGGTGAGCGGCATGCCACACAATGACAATTCACACTAACATTTTTGTAGTTGTGGGCGTTCAAAAGGACAAGAGCGAGAGAGGGAGAGAGAGAGAGAGAAGAAGAGAGAGAAAGAACAGAGAAGAAAGAAGATTCAGCATTTCGACCCAGAATCTCCCACCGTCAAGCGTTCAAGATGGCGGTCTCAAACTCGCGCATGTACTCAGGGACCAGATGTGGCCTCCTGAATTCTGTGATGTGAACCAGCCACCCGCCCAACAATGTTGTTTTCATTTGAAGAATAGGATCTTATTTACCACTACTGCATGAGTGTTGTAAGCGTGTCCTTCAACACCCACATATTTATTGTAAGCACTACGTATATCTCGACACGTATCGGCTTGAGTCCGCAAGCAGAACATATTAATATTAATAATAATATTAGTCTAACAATTTGTGCATGCCTCTCCTACACCTCTAAGTGTTGAGTGACTGACCGTTTTACTACACCCACTACACGACACTACGCATCAGCCATGTGAGCTATCATGCAGAGTTGTGTTTCAAACATAAACAACGAGCTAGGGCAGAAATGTGAGGTTCCAGGAGTGCAGGTGAACTGTTATGTGTGTGTGTTTTTGTGTGTGTGTGTGGCAATCCTCCATAACTAACTTTAGTTTAACACTTGACACTAGATGACATGCCTCAATAAAAGACTGCACTAAAAAATAGATGGAAAAATAGAAAAGTTGGCTTTTTAACGTGTGTTTAAATGTATAGTCGATTGCAAGCTAATGTGTATTAGCTTACAATTTCTGACTATATACTTTAAAACAGGGGTGTCCAACCCTGGTCCTGGAGGGCCCGTGTCCTGCATGTTTTAGATGTCTCCCTGCTCTGACACACCTGATTCTAATGAACGGGTCAATGGAAGCCTGCTAACGGCCTCGTTCATGTGAATCAAGTGGCCCTCCAGGACCAGGGTTGGACACCCCTGCTTTAAAATATCTCCTCGCAATTTTACTATTATCAGTGTGTGTTCAAAAATAGTATCTTATACACAGCCCTGGCTCCATAAATAGTAATAACATAAATAACACTCCGAGCCTTCGCAATGTGTTTCCAGTGTGGGGGGTAGAGCTTCTGAGGAAGCAGCCTATAGGGAATTGAAAGGAGAGGTGTTTTTGTTTTGATCAGTTTAAATATTAACAGGTTTTCTCCAGAATTACTTACCACATCTTTAATACATTTTCTCTAATGTTATGAAAAGCCGATCAACATCTTCAGTCAGAGAAATGCTTGTATAGGTCATGCTTATTATTTTTATTTTTGCTGCCAGTTGTGTGTTCACTTGAGTTTTCTCAAGGAATGTGAAATGACTGGACAACAACTACAGTATACAGTTTATGTCTAGCGTGGCATTAAACCACACAACAAGTCAGTCCTATTTGGCCCTCAGGTGTGACATAAGTTCTCTAGGAACCTTACCCACCCACTCTCAGTCAGATAGCCAATAATGTTATGGCACAAAATATAACACACAATATATTGGGCACGTGGCTTCATAAAAGTTATAAAGAATTAATATTTTAAATCAACTTTTTAATCATTCTTTTTTTCTTATAGAGCTTAGAAAAATAGTCTACTTTTTAATACTGAGCCGTCTCTTAATTAATACCACACACCTCATTAATATATTAAATGAGGTCCATCATTATTGGTTTAGTCTTAGAGTAATTCCAGAGGGAAATTTATTATAATAAATATTGAGCACAATAAGACAAGATAAGAGTTCACCGGATAAAGTCCTTATATGCAGTGATGCTCCTCTTCTCTCTTCAAAGAGTTAATCCGTTTATGGTAAAAGAAAACCGGAATTCCGTTTAATGGAGGTTTTAATGATGCTTATAGTAAAGGCAAGCGAAGCCGCTCAAGGCCATGATCTTCTGTCAAGATGCAAAATATTATATCTGAAAAATGATATAATAAAATGATGTAGACCCAGCTAAGTTTAATATACGTATATTATAATAGGTCTTCTATGTCGTAGAAATGTCGTAAGCGAAAAACTCCTACATCCTATTTCTAGAGTTCCTTTTTTGATACACAAGTCCATATATGGTTAATGACGCAACTGTGTATAAGGGGTTCCCTTTAAAACCACACCGCATTTTCCAGTTTCCAGGAGAGATGTTGAGGCAAATCGAACAGGCTTTTCAAGACACCGATGTCTAATATTTACAATTTAAAAAATGGGGCATGTTTAAAATTAGCTAAATCAGACACGTTATTTGTGACATTATTTAAATCGACTCTATACTTCCCCGGAGAATATGACCGCTAAAATAATGGAAATTTCCGCATCGATCAGCAGCGTTGTAGATAGTATACCCAAAGATATTTACAGAATGGGTGGCAGTTTATCTCCAGAGACATTGGTGGTGTTTAAAGAAGAATCTATGGGGGAGGAAGCCCCCGGGGAAACAGATGAAGCTGATATTGGTGAGACTTTTATTGAGCGTCTGATAAAACAACATATAGTTGTAGCTTCTGGCACAACTTTGGTAAGACGTTGCATTGCGGTGTATAAGGCCTACTTACTGTATGCATATCCAACAATGATCTAACGTGTTTCTCATTGTTTCTGCACATTTGGCAGGTGACATCTTGTTCCAAGAGAAAGGGGCGCCCGAGCTACTTTTGCCAGGTAACTTCACGGAGTACGCGGCAACTTTACGCACGCATACGTTTACCGGAAAGTTCTCGGTGGAATCCGCGCAAGACGTGAAATCGTGGGGTGCTGCAGATATAATCAAAGTGGTCAGCGCCAACGTCACCTCCCCAGGACCCGCGACGAGCTCCCCCGCATCGTCCGACGTTAATACCGCACCAGGAGGAGACGCAACGGTGGACGCGGGGCAAGGCGCCATGGCGCACGGTCAACACGATATCAACCACATGTACGCGCCCCCGTCATACTCCTGCAGCGGGGAGATGTACCAGGACCAGTCGGGGGGATATCTAGCCGCGTCGGCATGCTCCGTGTCCTACCACACCCAGCCCACCTACAGCACGGCTCCAAAACCATCCGTGGACGGCGCCGCGCTTATCTCCCTTATGCCCGAGTACGGAGGCTTCTACCAGCAGAGCTGTCAGGCGGCGTTCACTGAGAGAAAGTCGCTGCCGTATCCTCTGGACTCACTGCGGGTCCAACCGCCTCTCACGCCCCTCAACACCATCAGGAACTTTACGCTCGGAGCGCCTCCGGTGGCTACGGACGGTCCCATGATCTCCGCGTATAATGGCCACCAAAACGTGCCCTTGCGGCCGATCCTGAGACCGAGGAAGTACCCGAACAGACCGAGTAAGACCCCCGTGCACGAGAGACCGTACCCGTGCCCAGCAGAGAGCTGCGACCGCAGGTTCTCACGCTCGGACGAGCTGAGCCGCCACTTGCGCATACACACCGGCCACAAGCCCTTTCAGTGCCGCATCTGCCTGCGCAGCTTCAGCCGCAGCGACCACCTCACCACGCACATCCGCACGCACACCGGCGAGAAGCCGTTCTTGTGCGATCAGTGCGGGAGGAAGTTCGCCAGGAGCGACGAAAGGCGGCGACACATGAAAATTCATCTCAGACAGAAGGACAAAAAGTCCTCGTCGTAATTCCCAGCGTTTAATGCCTGCATATCCACTTATGAATGTAAAACACGAGTTGCGCTTGATGCTACTGTAAGCCATAACTCTCGACAATGTGCCCATGCAGAATTCAGACTGTGTGCCAAGATATGTCCATTTGCAACGGCGTTAGTGTCTAGTGCAAAGGCACATAGCACTATCTATTCTCAGGGATTAATTTAGATCATATAACTTTGGGAAATGATCATCAACGCCCATAATTAAGGATACGTTCATATGCTAATGTGTATTGACATGCCCTTGAAGATTATGGCTCTTTTCAGGCAGGGCCATGAAATATATACAGTGCCAGTATTTCGATGTCATTATTCATTGGCCAATTTATAATGACCATATAGTTATATGATAATAACGAATCGCATATGAGCAGATTGTGATCTTTGCCCAAGTCGGTAAACCCATCCTAGCAAAAAACGGTAGCCTAAAATGAATAGTATATGTTGCAATCTTGCCTTATGAAGTGTATATTCACATAGAGTAGTTGAGTTTAAGCTTTCACTTTTACTTTTTTACATTTGTAAAAATGTAAAGCTAGGCCTATCATGTTTACAAAATCAAATAGCTCTCAAAATATACATTAACAGTTATAAACAGGTGAAGGTACAGATCAAGTGCAGATCCTCATATTACCTGTTTTAACTTTGTGTAAAGTATTTTTTCAAAACCCTGACGGCATGGATTACAAGGTCAGGCAACCTGACAATTCAATTGATGCACTTCTACGTTTGAATAGCAGGTGATGCCTTTAATAGTAACAATATCAGAATGAATTGATAATTTCATACATCCTGATGCATAATTTGACCAAAGCAATTATTTAACTAGTTCTACACAATATCAGTCTAGTTGATGATCATTCAACAATAAACAGGGTATATGTGAAATGATAGCATAGACATAGTGTAGCCAGGTAGAATATTTCTCATACTGTTTGTTTCCCTTTCTTTAAAGACTGTAAAATGCATAATATATTTGTAGACTTGTGAATGCTGCCCATTGTAAAAAAAATAAAAATTAAAACGTTTTGTCATCGGAATGTCCCCTGAAATTAAACGCAAGGCATTTTGCTAAATATACACACATAGATAGAACACTGGCAAACACACTAATTGGGAAGACATCATACACATTTGCAAACAATTGCATTAATTTTAAGTAAATTCAAACCATTCACAACATTACACAACATATTTACCTGTTGTATATGGCAAGGAGGAATAGACTGAATTAATATTAATTTAAATATGCAAAAAGTCAAAGGTATTTGATGGGCGTATATATGATTCCGTGCCAATGCAAATAAAAGTAGAAATTAATGTGGTAAACTGTTTGACTTTTTCTCAGCTTTGGTTGGAAGGACAACTTTTGCTTGATTAATTAACATGGGAGATGCAGAGGACAATTATCTTTGGCCCTTTAGGCAGACATATTGTGTGGGGACATGTCAATGAAAGAGTATTTTACCCTGGCTATAATTTGTGAGCACAAACACGTCTATGAAAACAGAATCAACTTCATTAACAGGGTAAATTAACAATGGGACAATTATGTATAGAAGATGATTTTGTAGATGATTTGTAGTGCTTTGTCTTTCATGAGACATTATCCCAACTCAACATTGCCCTGCAGTGCATTCCAGGTGAAGTGATATGCAATGAGTTTATAAACAGTATGGAACAGCTTTATCGTACAAGTTTTCAGATGGAGAACTTAAATGTCAGTTAATTGAGATAAAGCATCAAAGGCAAAATCCCAAATAACATGAAACACCCTCCTCCTCCTGAATCTAACAAAACACATTAGATATATACACTATAAATTCACTGGCAGAACAAACAAAAAGTAAGATCTTTATGCATAGCCATTCAATACTTAATGTTCTTGCAAACAGAAAGCTGTGCAGGTTCTCTCCCTAGCACTAAATCCCTAATGAATCAATGATTAGGCATATTACCATAAGCAATGACATCAGCCTTAGAATCAATTTGCACCATACATACAATTTCAACCATCTATTGCCAGTAAACCTTGTGTTTTCAGTCATGGCCAATATGCTCAGTTTTACTGAAGGTTCACAGAGACCTTTACAAGGTCAACAATGTACCGGAAGAATCATGACAACGTGCACAAGGTTATTCTCAACCAGTCTGACTTGAAATATAAAAGCGACATATCACACTCACACCACAGGAAACCAATGGATTACTGCCAGAAATCTACAAGTAGGCCTATACTGCAGAGTTAATGTGGGCCATTTGCAGCCTCATTTACGTTTAGAGTTGAAGGCCTAATGTGGCAAGCAGCCGTTTCGTTTATTTTTCAGTTGTCAGTCAATAAACAAAAGTATACACACACACACAATAGTGAAAACTCAAGTTTGACCAACATTGCTGGGGGTTAGACACTGAAGGCATGAAGTTCTGCTTGTAAATTCGATACTGTCAGCCTACAAAGGTGAGAAGTTGAGAGTAAAGGCTACCAATGCTGCTAACAAAGACAAACAATGTTTAATTTGAGGTATTCAATTGGAAACCAATTTACCATTATGTAGGGCTATATGAACACCTTGGCTTAAACTTATACAGTGTGAAAGGATGAAAAATGTATGCATCTATTTTTGTAACAATTCATTATCACTGGCCACAAACACGGCCACTAATTATATTTGGCGTTGGCTGTAAAACAATTTATAGTTGACGTTGGCTGGAAAATAACAGTCTACTGTATGGCATGATAGATTGATAAAGCTGTGACACAACTGGTAGACAATGTCATTTATAAGCAAACGTACTTAAGATCTTTGAGGATTTATAATTGTGGGGCAACGTGAATGTTTACAGAGAGACGTTGGGGCCTGGGTAGGGCTCGCTGCCACACCAAAACTCGGACGGTTGAGAGATTTCCGTGAGCCAGACTTCTTTCGATTGCCCCGTCGACTCCGGCGGAGCTTTTCCCTGGTTTTCATTCACCTCGGCGGGCGAAACTTTGTAGTAGTGACAGTCTCTCCCTTCGTCCGGCTCGTACGGTGGGGCCAGGATATCCAGAAAAGCCGTCGGACCATCCACTGCATCTATCTGATGGATGTTGTCCCGGTTTGGGGTGAGTAGGCAAGGCGCGCTGTCTTCCGTGTACTCCCCGGACGAGCGGAGCGCTGCTCGCCGTAGTCCGCCTTTCTGGGATGCGGCGCCGGCTTGTGAAGCATCTAGTTTGTCGAAGCAGGTGATTCTTACCTTGCCGTACATGACTTTTAGCAAGCCGTGCATCTCCGGGTGGTCGTGCAGCGGTATGGAAGCGCCGCTTCTCAAATGGAACACCCCCATGCTAAACTCGTCCGTCTCGCATATGTGCATGTAGGTTACCGGGGCGGCGTAAGGGTACGAGGGGAAGGAAGAACTGCTGTCCACTTTCCTGGGGACGAGCTTCAGGTCGGCCGCTCTTACCTCCGTCATGAGGCTCTTCAGGGCTAGAAGGTTCTCAGAGAAGGTCTTGCTAGCTTCACCGACGTGAGGCACGTTCTTGAACGTGACCAGCGCCTGGCGAGCGATTCTCTGGACGAGTGAGGTCATGTTATCAGCAGGCATCATACCGAATCATTCAACTGCCCGGAGCCTCACGTATCCACTTGTTTGTGTGTGCAGCTGAGACGGTGGTAGTCCGAAACTGACGCCAAATGTAATTCTTGCGCGCCTCCCGTGAGACTACCTATACTATTTTCTATATTTAGGCCTACTGGAATGAAAAATTTACGCTACAACGCCAAACATATAAATATAGAGCCTACATACACGCAGCCATTCGTATCCCCTGATCGGGTAAGGCTAAGTAGATGACCTGCTGACTGTTTTCAACACCCCATTTCTGAAAGACTGCTCCACACGTCCGCATCGTATG
>JAODVN010206849.1:0-12176 GCA_025434125.1 Chologaster cornuta
CTTTTCTGAAATTAGCATTTTCTTATTAAAACACCTGGGATATGCATACATTCGTTGGGTTTTAGGAGCATGTATACACGTATTCGGAAAATACGTCTCAAGTGTTTACTGTAAGATATTTTCAAGAACCATTGAAAAATAACCAATTTTGTTGCAAATCCACAAAACACAAGCGGCTCCAAATTTCCCATATATTAGAACATTAAAGCGCTTTAAAACATAAGGACATTCCTTTGTAGGGTGAGTAGATTATTTAAACCCAGCTCCAAACTAACATGTTAGTGGAATATTCATTTTAAGCAGACATGTGTAGGAATGTTGTCATTTTCTGACAAATGGCAAAAAAAGTAATATGAAAACATAGCCATTGTGAACTCAACACTCACTTATAGTCAAGGGGAAGGAGAAGATGGCGCCGCTGCCTGTGCCCACCCACAGACGACCAGAGATGATAGTGAGAGAGGTGATCTGGAGAGGGGAAAGTGTAAGGTAGGCTGTGCCTGATGAGAGAGGACAGGATTATGGTCAGCAAAAATCTAATATGTGAACACATTTGTTTTAGTCTAAAATAATAGACCACACTAAATTAACCACCTAGTGTTTTAGTGACCAGAGGAGACAGATCGACCTCCTGCAGTGGCCGTCCTGTGGACCAGTCAAACAACCTGAGGATGGGGTCGAGCCGACACGATGCCCAAACGCCACTACCGCCTGCACACAGGAAGCGCACCTGCTGCTCATTGCGCTCAGAGACGGAGAAGGTTTGCTGTGGGGCAAAGGCAGCAGTTAGCAAAACGCCCGACGACAACAACAACAACACGGGTATGCTGCATCGCTCACCTCAACCTTCTGACCCTCTGTGTCGACCACGTGGACACGGTTCCAATACCCTACCCACATGCGGCCACCTTTAGCAAGGCAACAGCGAATGGGCTGCACAGGGACTGACCCAAGTGGTACTACCTTATGTGACTGTAGATCCCAGCCGCCTGTCAAACAATGCTCATTATGTTTAGCCACTGAGGATCAGTATGTGGGTACATTGTATACTGAATGGACACTTTGTATGTATAAAAAGCATACAGTTAATACAGTATGCTTTCATAGCAGCTTCAACAACCACTGCAGTAAAATCAAATAAATAAATGTACAGAGCTTACGTGCACAAACTGCCTGACTGAGGTGAATTATAACTCATAAAAAGATGCAGGACAGGGATTCAATATAATTAATTGACAGACATTGAAGAGAATAAAAACTGATATCTGTGATACTGAGGCACTCAAAAAGGCATCCACTGACACAGTGTACACACAAATCATTGACATTAAACAGCTTCTAATATTTTCGTTTGTAAGCGGTTACATTATGGATTTGCTCCATTTAGCAAGACAGATCAGATGGCCAGTGAAAGTGTATTATTCAACCCAAGCACATGGACTGTAAAACAACAGCTATTACCTGAGTTGTGAGAGAAAAACGCCAGAGTCCCATCAGCTAAGCCACCGATCACTTGACCCTTTGAATACCTATGCATTAAAATTAGATATTTAGGAGAAATTAAATTTTAATCACAACAGAACAGCTCATCATCTTATTGTACAGTGTACATACTAACATTATTATTATTAGCAGAACTCACGTTAGAGAGTGAATACCCTCTGAAAGGGAAACAGACTGTATACAGCGCCTTCTTTCTGTTGAAGCCGAATGTACCAGCACCCTGCAAGAGAGAGGTAGAGAGAGAGATCTGCCAACAGTTCTGTTTTCTACCATGTATTTCCAAGTGGTTTGCTTGTTCAGCAGGTACTACCTTCCTTCCTGCGTTCCAAACCACAATGTTCCAGGAGTGTCGCCTGCAAAAGCCAGATAGTGAGAGAGCGTCGCATGAATGCTTGCATGCAACAGTGGGTCACAAAGACTGCAGCATTGTCAGGTCAGCCTGTGTAAACTAAGCTGCCAATTTCATTTAGTTGGCATTTGTTAACAACCAGCACATAAATAATGTGATGTATTCTTTGATGGTGGTCCACTAACCCGTAGGTGGCACCGTGCAGACGCACAGTGCCGGGGAGGTAGGCGGGAGGCTGAACTGATCCAGTACGGTATTGGACCGTGCTGGATCAATCACTGTGATGTCACTTGATGAGGCGAAACCAGACACCACCCACACCAAACACTGGCAGAGAGGAGGGAAGGACTGCTGTTACTGGCAAGACGCAACAGTGTTATGTGCTTGTACGCCCTACATGGCTGCATGGGGTGGGACTACTTATTGAAACGTCTTACTGTGGCCTCTCCTGAAATCTCAGGCGTGACGGCGACAGCACAGCTCAGCTACAGAGGAGAACAAGTTAGAAGACTGGGTTTAACAAAACCACCAAGCAGGTCTCTGAAGAGGCAGGGCTGCTTCAGTTGTGTGTCGCAATAGGAGCTACCTTAGCTGTGGAAACTTTCTGATCCAGCAGTCTGAGCTGCACTAGAACCGGCACATCCTTGGGCTCGGGGGCAGGATCGACAGATTCCTACGACGGCAACAAACATTGCAAACACCATTTCATGCATGTTGTCATAGTGATAAAGTGGCACAGTGAACAAGGAGACCGTGTTTTGGGAGTGGTACCTGTTTGTGTGACAGCGGCATGCTCCAACCGTTTATCTGCCGCTTTCCAAGATTTCCCCAAACGTGGGTGCGAATATCCCGATAGAGCTCTCTCTTCCTGGCACGTGGAGACAGAGAGGCAGCAGACACAGGCCTGAAGGAAAGACTCTTTAATATTGTCTACATAATAAGTAAGCGTCATAAAGTGCAATTAAACGATAAAACGGAGGGAGTAGCTAGAAAGGTGTTCTTACTCTGCATGAGTAATGGCCCGTAGTCGAGGAGACCCCAAAGGAGAGGGAGTGAGTACTGGGGATGCTGGCAGATCAAATGCTGGTACTGGAGGTGGAATTAGGGGCTGCTTGGACAGGTTAAATAAGCGGTTGAACCTGAGGTAAAAACACATGGTACACAATGAACAGATGTCTGAATGCAGCGCTCTACAGTTTAACATGGGTGTCTAGTGTTCAGCCATTACTATTCATGTCAATATGAATGAATCCAAGCTGTGATGTTATTTGGCTGTGTTCCAATATGCCCATGTATCTTTCCATGCTACGTGTTCATTGGTTGTTAGGTTTGAGCATCAAAGCTTCACCCATGTGTGGCTTAGTGTATAATCCCATACGAAAGGTTTGTGAATGGTTAAAAAGTAGCCCATTAGCATCTGCATATCGAGAGCAAGAGAAATACAGTTTGTGAGCCCACATTATTTGTAGATTTGGAGTTCAAGCACCATGTAAAAATGCATGTTGTTGCTTACCTTCTCCACACACTTGTTTTCTCATCTGTTAACCTCTCAACCTTTGTGGCCCTAAAGAACAAAGACAAAAAGTAAATTGCCGCTACTGTAAATCCGGTTTGATTGGAATATCTGTGGGCTTCTTGCTAACGTAGCTTCATTCAGTGATGTGTTACCTGAGGGTCTGGCTATGTCTAACTGCTTCCTGCAGCTCAAACAGACGCTCCTTGTATTGGTTCTTTTCCATGACTACACGAGCCATTTCAGAACGGGAAAAGCGTCGCATTGAGGTGGGTAAGGAGACCTGGAAAAAATTATTATGCACGTATTTCAACCTGGTGTACAGTAAATACACGTGTGTCAACGCTGTTCTACGTGCAGTAAATGGTGTCTAGTAAATGGTTCATCTTACATCAGGGTCTTCAGTCTGGAATGTTTCCAGATCTTTTCGAAGACTATGTAAAAAAAATATAAAAAAAATAACATATTCATCATAAAAATACAACTGAAATATACAGTAGAATACATAATGACCCAATCAGATTATTTACTGGGTTCCCTGAGAAATAAAGGTTATGTACCGCCTGGTTTCCTGCTCCAGCTCCTTCATCTTGCCTTCCAATCGGAAGACAGTTTCTTGAAGAGATGTCACTTCCGACTTCAACGCAGAGCGGTCATTGGTTAATTCTTCAACCCGAGCTATAAGAGCTTTGCGTGCTGCATCCACCAACTCACTGAGGGAAACCAGCCAAAACACAAGTGTCATGGCGTTTAATAAATGTGTAGTCTATTGATGGACACTGTGTTTGTGTGTATGTGATGGAGATCGTCCGTTCCCCCTCGGGGAATCAAACCCCGATCTCCCATGCAGAGAGCAGACACTCCTACAAGGCAGGCTAAAAACCCATGGGCCCCGGCCTGCATCGCTAGAGCGTCCTATGAGGTGTCGGAGAGTGAGGTTTAAGACCGCACAGCTACCTGCTGGCCACCGCTACACATGGACTAGATCCATTTGGATAATCATAAATCAGGAGACACAAAGCAAAATATAACCTAGACTAAGTTCTATGATGTTGGTCAAAGCCACAGGGAGCCACTGTAAAGGAGTGCAGGAGCCACATAAAGCTCGGGAGACGCTGTTGCAGACCCCTGCTCTAGAGGGTTAGCTTGTCGGAGGCTGCCTCAGCCTGGCTCTCAGCTCAGTGTTTTCCGATTCATATTATTGTCTACTAGCCTACTCCTTCCATCTCATTTATACCTTTTTACAGGAATTCCTTTTGTTTCCTACGGAGGGCAACGTACAGCTTGCAACACTGCGTTGCGTATGCAGTAGCGTCGGTAAAGGGCTATGCACGGGTTGAAAAAATCCAACGCATGCATTAAAAATAGCTGCGTAAACTTCACCTGGTTATGTACCTAAAATAAAGCTGTGGTTCATTTTTTTGGCGAAAATTGTACTCATACTAATAACCACATTTCCCCTGAAAGAATGACAGTTTCATTCAGATTTCATTACGTTAGCTTACGTTAGTAGAGGCCATGTGACCTGCTAGCATCACCATGGATGCCAACAAGTTTTTACAACATATTGCTCCGAATAGGCTTAACGTGTGACTTTGTCATTAAATTACGAACACTAGTTTGTCGTTGTGCATGTCAATCAAAATACCTTCCCTGTCATGTAGACGGCTCTAGACGCAGTTAGCCAGTACTGTGTCCCAGACTTTAGTATGTATCGGCTGGCTCTGCAAGATTAATTTGCCATAAACCATGTGTTGCGGGTGTCCATGTTTTCCTGAGCAGATCCCTGCTCAAAAATCCATCATGAATTCCATGCTGGTCCAGGCTGGTTTATACTGGTTAGTGCTGGTGTAGTGCTGGCCCAGGCTGGTTCATAGTAGTTAGTGCTGGGGTAGTGCTGGTCTAGCTAATATACCAGCACACCAGCAACCAGCATGGGAAGCTGGTAACCAGCAAACAAGCATTCCATGCTGGTTCCAGCATGCAAAACATACCTGTCCCTCTCTGAGTACCAGTCAAGGTAGCCTAAGTGCTAGCTCCCCACATAGTTAGGTTAGTTACTACAGGGAGCTAGCAATACAGGACCTGTCCTACCTGAGCACCAGTCTCATGAGTTAGTAGTACTAGCCTAGCACTAGCACTAGCTAGGGCAGTAAATGCTAGGTAATACGGGCAGTTAGCTAGCTAAAGCAGGGCCTGTCCTACCTGAGCACCAGGTGGTCCCGGGTGGGGTGCGGGGCCATGGAGTTCCTGACATACTGATAGATCTCTGTGCGCTCGTCCAGCGTCTCCACCACCCTGCTCTCCAGTAGGTCCTCGTCCCAGCGGCCCTGCTCGCGCAGCAGCCGCGCCAGCACCTCCTCGGTTGCCGCGGGAACCTCCACGCACACCTTCCACAGCCGCAGAGGAGAGCCGTCGTGCACCTGCTGGGGCAGAGAGACCCACATATGATATGAACACAGTAGGAGCATTGACCACTGTCTCTGTCTCTTCTGACCTTCTCTGTCTTCAGATAACACACGCACGCACGCACGCAGGCACGCACACACACACACACACACACACACACGCTAGGTCATGTGATTCTCAAACTGGAAACATTGATAACCAAACGCAGGGCCCCTTTACATTCAACACAGGAAGTGTAGTGGGAAGGGAGAGAGAGGGAGAGAGACTCTGTGAGACTCTGTGTGAAGCTGAGGTCATTCTGGGACCGAGGCCAGAGCTTGGGTGTGAACATTAAGACATGGCCCAGGCCAGTTTCACACGGATGTGTTTCTGTGCAGGAAGAGCTAACAGTTTCCATTAGGCATTCAGAGAACTGGCAAAGAGGGGAGTTGAGTGGGAGTTAGTGTACTCCCTGAATGTTTTACAGGCCGATGGAAGCCATATTTATGTTTGTTTTACATCTAGCCTTGTGCTATATATACACACTCTGTGTCTGTATGAAGGTGAAGAATGTAATAATAAAAAATAAAAACACGCTCTGTCACCTTTTTATATGCCAGTTCGGCATGTTCAGGGGTGGAGCAGCTGTCGTAACCTTTGAACTTGTCCTTGGCATCCTTGACCAGGGCGTCCATGCTGTCCTGTAGGAAGGCTCTGTAGCCCGCTGGTCCCGCCCCCTCGCCAATCAGCTCCTCCAGTCGCTGTGGCAACAGAGCCTGCTCCATATAAGAGTTTCTGCAGTGGCTCATATCCTCCGGGATCTGTCAATCACAAACGTAGATAATAAAACAAACGTCTTAAAATCCACTATAAAACATTTAATTATGTCTCCCTGCTCCAACACACATGATTCAAATTAATGGTCGTTATCAGGCTTCTAACGACCCATTAATGTGAAGTGTGGTTTGAAGTTTGTGTGGCAGTTGAGTTTGGCAAACGCTAACCATTTCTTCATTGATAGAAGCAGGCAGAACACAAGAATGGATGGAAACATCATTCCAAATGAAACAGATTAAGCTGCATTAAAGCGATAAGCAAATACAGTCCCTCCCTTTCCTCCTATTTAAATGCATGCGTGAGGCAATGAAAAACTGACTTAGACTCGGTGGATAATAAATTAGATGTTACACATCCTGTTTTCTTTGTGCTGTCCGGATCTCTGTAATCCTTAACCCTCAATTCTCTGGTATCTATTTAATGTATTATCGCCTCTCCCAGCCATGTTGTAGACTTCAACATCTTTGGATTTGGATTCTATATTATAGTCATCATTTCTAAATAAATACATTAATAAATAATCAATTCCAGATCTCTCCCTCCACACGTGCAGTGTCAAACGGTGGCTGTGAAGGATTAACGGCTGTGTAGGTTTTGCGTTGCTAAGCTAGGGTGTGCATAAGTAATGCCGCCCGGTCACTCATTGCATGAGTTGTGCAAGGTAAACAAAGGTACGCTATATGGATTATTGCAAGGTCGCGTACAACAGGAGCGTACAATACTGTGTTGGCCGGTAAGTAGATTAGCATTATGTAACCACAACATTGCTAGAGCAAATTATAGCATGAGTTGGATCAAGGCGTTTTGTAACCTGGACTTAGGTTAGTTTACCGGACAAACACTGACACAATACATGGTAGCTCCCATCAGGGGTCAGGGGTGACTTCCCTTCCCCCAGAACAAACACGACTTATCCAACTACAGCGGCAGTAGGCTGTGTAATATCTCTCATATCAGTCATTCATATTTGTCTCTGTCTGCATCCTATCTATAGTTTCACCTTCCGAGGAAGATAACACTAAGGTCACTTTTAGAAACCGGCTGTTGTACATTTTGTTGTGGTGGTACTACTGACCCGGAAAAGCTTCCTGCATTCCTGGATCATGTGTGCCAGGCCATGGGTGGCGGCCAGATTCTCGTTGAGGTCCCTCTGGTCCGGTTTTCCCAAGGTCTGCTTCCGGTTCATCACCCTGTGACACCACAGCGAAGAGAAACAAGAAATGGTGTAGTTGGTTAGGTGTTACGGGAAGACAACACTCACGGCGTGGGGGAATTTAGGGAGAGAACGAAAGGAAAATGGCAGAATGAGAAGATATTAAAAGGAAGAAAACACTATGGTATGCCCCTAATGAATCATTGCGTCTTTATCAGATGTGCATGTTGTTAGGGCTGATTCTTCAGAATCTGAAGAGCCTCTATATTTCCTCTGTCTGTCTCTCTCCCTTGCTCCCCTAGAGCTTTGCTCTCTTCTTGTTTCACTTCCATCTCTCTCTCTCTCTCTCTCTCCCCCCACCTACAGTATCCTGCTATTTTGTTTCCTTCGTTTGACATTTTCCTTTTAAGACAATGCACAGCATATTGCTTGTTACGAAAGCCCTATGCATCTTGGCTACAAAGTACGTCCACACACACACACACACGCGCACACTCACACAGACACACCTGAGGCCTCATGTATCAACAATTGCACAGCTTTCATACTTAAACATGGCTCATTCAAATGAACAGCTTACTATCTGGATTCTAACGACTCATTCATTAAAATCAGGTGTGTTGAAGCAGGGAGATATCTAGAGCATGCAGGGTAGCAGCCCTCTAGTACCAGGGTTGGGGAACCCTGTGATACACATTGACACACACACCCAACACAAACCATACTGTGTTCTCTGTCAACTTAATTCAAAGGTAAAACAACAACAAATAAACCCCACTTGTGCTCAATCTAAAAGGAAAAAAGGCGGTGCTCATGGCCTTGCAGGAAACACACACACACACACACACACACCTTGGCGAGGAGCTCTCCTTGCGGCGCAGTGTGTTGAGGTGAAAGACAGAGGGGGCCAAGCAGACGGCCAGGTTGGTGGGGGTCATCTGGTTCTCGGCCACGCTGGCCGTCACGTCGCTCAGCAGGCACAGCAGCGTCTGCAGAGCTTCGCGGTTCTCGTCCGGCAGCAGCAACACGGCCGCCCGTACCGCCTGCAGCCGCTGCTCCTTGGGAACGTCTGCATGACAACATGGAGCCTCGTCTACTAGCACATAGACACTCACCATGACCTGGTAAACTGGCGGCCACTCTGGTTACAACACGCAACTGCATTGTGTTATGTTTTACTTTCAGCTAAATCACGTATTTGTCTATTTTCACTGCGGTTGCAGATATTACGTCACTGTCATTGCACATTATGCCTATGTTTCCATGCGCGTTTCATCAAAGTCCTTCTAGACAAGTCTGGCCAATTGGCAGCCATCTTGGTAATGCCACCAGGCAGTTATTAGGAAGACCACCCATTTCAAGAATTGGAGAACTCCAACCACCATATTTGCAATAGTAATGATTCCAGAGTTCCATTGAGAATTCTTCAAGGAGCTTTTCAACTAAGGGCAGTCCCTCGCCTCGGGGCACGGCTGTGATGTATGGCACTATAAATGACAGTGTACCGTACGTGAGCGCGCGCATGTGCGTTTAATGACCAACTCTACTCAAGATTACCCTGAAGAATCTGTGTGCTCATCACGTGCCAATGCGCCCACAGGTGGATGAGCTCACATGGCAGGCCAGGAGTTATGGAGCCGCCGATACAGCATCATTGCACAGGCATTTCCTGCACCGTGCGCTTGTTTGTTTTCATCATTTGTTTCCCAATCGGCCATTCTCCGGCAGGCAAAACCTCTAATACAATGCCAGCGTATGAGTTCCTGAGTTTGAGGACTTCTTGAGCATGACCCCAATGTGATAGATGTGGAATATGTTGTGTTAAACTCATGTATAAAGACGCGTGCACTTACACTGGTAGATCTGGAGGAAGGTCTCGGATAGCTTGCTAGTGAGCAGGGGCTCTGGCAGGTCCCTGAAGTACTGCTTCAGCATGTCGGCCACGTCGTACGCCGATTGGCCCTCGTAGCTGATCCCGCCGCCATCTGCACCGCATGCCTCGTTCATCTGGCGGAGCGCTTGGATGCGAGATTTCACCCCCGACTTCCTGAAAAGGCCCACCTGGACGGCGAAGAGACAGATAAGCATGATAAAGCATATAAATCATATGCATGATAGACGTTTAACTGCACCCAGATATCTGAAAAGGATCTATCTACCGGTATATTCTTTGTTAATTAAAGCTGGTCTGTGCGTTTGTACTTTGGTTGTGACTGTTAAAAACGTTCTGACTTAAATCCCAAGCTTTGAAGGTTAGTCTTATAGCTGAAAACATCAATAGTAGTTAACCCCATTTTAGTATAGCGCTCCATGCTAAAACTGATTTATGCGTTGTTGTAAAGAAACCGAACAATTGAGAAACATCGTGACGTCCCCAGAATCAGGTCACATCATAACACACTGAACCGCTTGCCCGTGTTTACAAATAAGCGTTCAAGACATCCGCTCCACATTGCTCGTTCTAGTGACACTACACTGGACTACACCAGTGGCCTATTATGGCCAGCTACTAGGCAGTGTTGGGGAAAAAAGCAGAAAAAGGCCTACGTCTTGTCTGCCCAGAATACTTTCCATGAGCTTTCACCACCTCCAAACAGAGGCTCCTTGTCCAGCTTGTGAGAGCTAGCCCTTAGCTACAGCCCTCCACCCTTACCCCATTGTTTCTGCCCCTCAAGTAGTAGCTCTTTGTCTTTTCATCATTCATATGCACACACACACAGACACACGTACAGATCATCGGTGCTGTCCTTCTGGATTAAACACACTGACACAGGTGACTAAACAGTTGGAAGATGACTCTTGCCAGGCCTGCACGTGTGTGTGTGTGTGTTTAATTTGTAAAGAGACACACACACACACACATGCTTATTCTCACTGGCATCAACACTTTATGTAAGCATATCAATGCCTCATGAATGCAGTTAAAGCTACACAGACTGTCCCAGGCTTCTATAATGATGATATCTCACTCTACATCAAACCAGGTAAAGATTATGATGTGACTCCTAGATATCGTATAAATGTGTGTGTGCGTGCGTGCGCTTGCATCGTGCACAGTACCTGGTCTAAGCATTGGTTGCGTAAGAAGCGCATGGCCTGCTGGATACCCTGAGGGAGAGGCTGTCCCGTCCGCTGGACGATGACTTGCAGGGGCACTCCGAACACATTCTTGTCTTTGTAGTCCCGCGCCTTGATCCGCTTCATGAACTTTGGCACAACCCTTTAACACACACACACACACACACACACACACCAAGGCACCGTTAGCCTGCTCGCTAGTAGAGCGCATGGAGAAATACAGTATACATAGCATACGCATGCACCCGCTGCCTTTCTGTGTCAACACTCATATCTCCTGAGCGGACGTGTCAAAACACAAGTCTCTTACGCTGTGCTGCGCGTGTACAGAGCTGTTGTGCAACAGTGGCTCCATTGTTTGCGTTGATCTTTAGCCTGACACACAAGCACGTGATACGCCAATTCTGGTGAAATCACCACGGCTCATATTCCATTCACATTTATTATATTGTGTACTATACAGATTTGGCCCGCTATTGTGTTATTGCTTTAGCTGTGTGTGTGTGTGTGTGTGTGTGTGTGTGTATGTGTGTGTGAGGGAGACTTCCAGAAGGGCTACAGAAGCCTGTCTCCATGTTTACGAGAGGGGAGGACAAACAGGAGGTGTGAGGACAATATATGACGGGGGTGGGTGGAACCAGGGGTGTTGAAAGGGGCGGCTGCACTGCTCTATACATCCGCAATGTGTTTGTCCTAGACATAATTGCGGGCATGTGGGTGTTTGTGTGTCTGCGCGAGCTAATCCGAAGCTGAAAGACAGGTAGCCTGTGGTTGTATAGTAGCGCACCTAGCGCACACACGGGTTTACAGTATGGCGGCGTATCCATTCGTACGTGTGTGCTCAGTAGATGGGGTGGGCTGCACATGTCTCTAGACAAGCGTGTCTTTGTGAAGACAATGTTTTGGCCCGGTGACTGCGACTTCTAAAGAAGACGTCTGGAAAAGAACGCAAGGGAGCGTATTGCGATATCAGTTCGGAATTCTGAATATGTGCCGGCCTCAATCTATCAACAAGTTATCAACAAGTGGCCACTGTGCTCTATAGAGCTGCTGTACTGTCTCTATTTCACAGGAAGCCCCTAAACATTAAGCATATAACAATGTCAAACAATCTGAGCTTTAAATTAAGAGTAACTGTGATCCAGCAAATCATGTATTCTACTGAGATAGGGGATTTACATATATAAATTATATATAAATATATATAATTTATATATGTGAAAATCACTTTTTTAACGAAGATTCCAAAAAGGTAACTCAATCAATCAATCAATCAATCTTCAATTATATAACACTATTAATACAAATAAATGTAACACAAAGTGCTTCACACTACAACATCATTAAAAACAATA
>JAODVN010207060.1:0-18898 GCA_025434125.1 Chologaster cornuta
CGCATGCACACACACACACATATATTCCAGCGTATAAGACTGAGCTCCTGCTTGCCGTATGTGTCGACTGTATGAAAGCAGCGGGCGGCGCTGTGCAAGTACGGTAGAGGAAAATCCACTCACCAGGATTCATGGGAAGAAGTTATTTAACGCGGCCCCGATAACAAGAAAAGTCGGGGGTCATCTTATACGACAGAAAATACGGTGTGTGTGTGCGTGTGTGCGTGCGTGTGTGTGTGTGTGTGTGTGTGTGTGTGTATGTATATATAATTCATTCTGCAGGCACATTATATATTTTAGAACCATTAAAAATGTGGATGCTGGAAGCCAGTGTTTCTGAACTCATTCATTGTTATATTTAGTCATAATGTAGGCCTCGTTTTTTAAGATGTAGAAGAATTTTATGCAGTACATCGCGGTAATTACTGTAGATTTTTGGAAGAGCTTGTCTTGTATCACAGACATTCTTATTCGGTGTAATAATAAAGCAGTAGTTGTAAGCAACATTTACATATTTTTGTCTTTGTTAAATATGTTGAAATGTTTCCTGTGTTCTGTCACAAATAATGTGTATGGATGTTTGTATACTTTACATTCTTGATTTCAAGGATAATGACATATGATACAGTAGTTGAAGCTATACAGCTATAGAAGAACTAGTGGATTAGTACCCGCATGTTTTGATAGTTAAGTACAGCAATAAACTATAGTAGACCATACAGTACAACAACCTATAATGAACATGTGTATATATATTGTGAGTCAAGGTGCATTGGCGCATGTCTTCCATTTGTGTGTAGCTTGAGTTCATACAGTACAACATGAATGTGGAACTTTTCTTGTAGTTTAAATTCCCACTTGACCTTTCTTCATCCCTCCACATTTGATTCATTGGTGAGTGTATACTACTTAGTGGCACTGTTTATACATTCAACCACAAGTGCAATTCCAGCCACAAAATGGAGGAGCGAACCCCACCACCCCATTTATTTCTTTATTTCTGTATTTAATAAATGAATTCATTGACATCATTTTAAACTACAGAAGGTGGTGACCCCTCGGCCTACCGTATACAGACGTATACAGTACATTTTCCTGACACACCAGCACGTTGTTCTCTGAATGTCAACCACTCTCTTTGCATCCAATGGGGCTGACTGGCATCTGTATTCTCCTTAGCAGGTAGCAAACCCTGCGTCCAGCTGATTATCAGCTGGCAGCCATTGGTGAGCTGTTGTCACACTATTGGTGTGGAGAAGTCTGTATGGCTGGCATCGCCTTCTGTTCTCTGGTGCTTCCCCAGCCCAAGGGGCCTGTACGTCAGACTGGACATGACAGCCCCCTGCCCCACTGCTATGAACACAGGCACAAGCTGATACCTTCTGTTCCGTTCTCCCTAGTTCTGTGTTAGGGAGCACACATTTTCCCCTACACCTGCTTAAAGGCAGGGTTAGTCATGTTCAAGGGCACTTGTTAACAATGTCCCTCTGCGCATCCGAGTCATCACGCCACACATCGAAACACACTGTGGTGGGCTAAATCGATAGTACTATATTAATTCAATTTAGTAGCCAATAATATTTTTTTTTGTTCTGTTATAATTATCATTAGTATCTGTTTATTCTCTATTTCCCTGCAAGGGACTTGTTGCAATTCCCAGAAGATGGTGAAAAGCACTCTAGGTGGGGAATTAGTAGGTATTTGCTGTGGTCCGGTTTGTGTAGTTTGTCCACTTTATTACACCATTATGTCATATTACAGTATCTTGCTTATGAACATAAACGTATATTGCCAACTTTGCACTGAGAGAGAAACGATCTGCATAGTAATGAATGCAGTTTTGGTTGGATGTTATCAATACCATAATCCTATTTTGATATGGGTATTTAAATTTAAATTAGCTAATGTTTATGATAGTTGGTTCCCAAAAGAGTCAGTGGGAATGTAAAATAATACACCATTGTCATTCCACCAAGCTCCTGATCCTTTATTTTTTAGTCCGAATGTTAAATTCCAATATATCATTTTTCAACGTAATTATCCCTAAATCATGTTTGCCATAGTCTCATTTGACAGAGGTACTAGAATTAGAATACAATATATTAAATGTTGATCATTGACATACACACGTATGAATATAATAATCATAATTAGGATAGTATACACATACAGTGCAATAATGATACACAATAAACATTGCATTTTTGTCTCATCCGCTTCCATGACAATGGCATGACAAAGGCATAACAATATATACAGTATATATGTAAACACATACATTGTGTGTGTGTGTGTGTGTGTGTGTGTGTGTATGTACAATTTCAGTGACGTTACGTAGCTCACATGTCATCAAGGATCCACCACATTAACAGACCAGATGCTTTTCAAACCGGATTGAGCTGCTTCCCTAATTCCTCTTTTGACTGTGTTTATAAATGTTTTTTGTTTTTTTGTCCTCTGAAAGCAAGACCTGCATTGCTGAACTTGCAAAGCTTCCATTTTTAGTCACTTACATTTTTATTAATGAATCTGGGATTGATAGGATGAAAAGGCAGTGAGTAGTTCTCTTTCACAACTCTCTTTACTTGAACCACATATGTTTAAGAAGAGCTGGCATGCAATGTGACGCATTTAGGGGGATACTGATATCTTGTATCAAGATATGAGCAGATGTTGAATCAGACTTGACACTCAAGAAGCCAGCTCACAAATGCATGAAACTGTATTATGTATCAATGTATAAATAGTATGATACGAAGTTGTACTTTATAAAACAGTTTTATATGTCTATATATTGCTGGACGTGCCTGGAACACCTCCCAAGGGAGGCGCCCAGGAGGCATCCTTACTAGATGCCCATACCACCTCAACTGGCTCCTTTCCACGCAAAGGAGCAGCGGCTCTACTCAGAGTTCCTCACGGATAGCTGAGCTTCTCACCCTCTCTAAGGGAGACGCCAGCCGCCACCCTTCTGAGAAAACCATTTTGGCAGCTTGTACCCGTGATCTTGTTCCCACCCTTCATGACCATATGTGAGGGTAGGAACGAAAATTGCCCGGAAGATCAAGAGCTTTGCTTTCCGACTCAGCTCATTTTTTGTCACCACGGTGCGGTAAAGCGATTGCAATACCGCTCCCATTGCTCCGATTCTCCTGCCAATCTCCCGCTCCATAGTCCCCTCAAGACTCCGAGGTACTTGAACTCCTTCACTCGGGGTAAGGATTTAAGGATTCCCCACCGGAAAAACTGTCTCCGATTTAGCGATGCTAATCCTATATAATATTATTATAGACATTTGCAATCTTGTCCTTTAGAAAAATAAAAAAAATGAACTTCTATACACAATAATTAAGATATTGTGATGATTCCACATCACCACAAGCCACACCTGTTCAGTTTTATTTCCCCATTTCACCTTCCTCTCTTCCTCTAATCCCTCATTCATATCTGATTGGCCATCCTTTCCCTTGTTGAAACCACCAGCCAACTGAGCACTGAAGGGCCTTTTGTCCGACTTAAGCTTGGGTGGCAGGGGCTGGCACGTCTTACATCCCTGGAATTTTGGAGCTAAGGTATATAGCCCTGGAACCATTTCTAGAAAACTTGACACGCACACACGCACGCAAATAAACTCTTTCGTCCCAGCCAGATAACCCCATTCCCCTTTCCCCCCAAACTCTCTCCAGCAGTGGGTAATTGCTGGCAGGACTCAACCAAAGGGGGATCTTGCGTCAATAAATCGTCATGAAGGGCAACGCCCCTGCCTGGAATACAAACAGAGGGAACAGCTGCCTGCTCCTAGTGGCCTCATATAGTCTGTTAAAGAACTTTCACACTTTTCTGGTCAGCCAGAAAAGAATACTCAAGTGGTGGGTTAGTGGTGGTGCTACATTCTGTAGGGTCTTTGTTCTTTTGTATTTCTTTTTCTAATCTACTGCTTTTATGGTTGGTTGGTAAATGGAAAATTACAATATATTGTGTGTGTGTGTGTGTGTGCGTGCACGTACTGTACTGTATTACTGTGTTTCTTTCTAAGAATGAGACTTTGAAAACTACATGTATGTTCTCATATGACTACTGTATAAATGCAGTGGGACATGACCTCTGTCGGTCAGGGCATCGTAAGGTCTCCGACTGAACGAGTACACTTCAGCAAGTAGTACATTTCAAAAAATAAACAAGAGGATTTTGGCTCCCAGAATCCCATCAGTCCTCTTCAAAACCATGATCCACGGCAGATGGTGGTGAATTATTCATGTCAAGTTTGTGGGAAGCGCAAAGCCAAGTTCACATTTGATCCACACACAGATTATTCCATAGTATTGAGAAAAGGGGACAATGATTCAGAGAGTTGACAGGAGTAAGCGCCTTACAAGAAACTATTTGCTGATACCAAACAAGATCTGGTAATTCTTTTTTTTTTTTTTTTCACTACAATTGGGGAAATTTGCTGTGTCGTGTTTGAGTTGAGGCTTTATTGAAAGTGCAACCATTTGAGTGTATTATTTACCTTGATTGTGACGTGTCAACGCACCAACTTAGGTTCTTTCGCTGTCTGGGGGCAAGTGTTTAGTAATTTAGAGCTAGAAAAGCAGCTGTGTGTCTATTTACTAATCTCATTGATTGCATTACTTAAACATTAAACATCTTAAACAGTTTGGACTCCATCAGAGGAAATAATTATTTTTAACATATTTTTTAGTGCCCAAATTCAAGGGGGTGTGACTTTTGGCTTGACATTCACGCAATATTTTTCAGGCTTCTGCTTTTAAAATGGCTAGAGGCTCCTAATTCGTTTGGCCCCTATTCACATGTCACTCTACTTTCCCAGCTCCGCTTTTCTCTTACTCTGTTTCAATGTAGGACAGCAATAAGGATTCAGACTCAATGTCTGGACCAGGCCACTGGAATAGTGAAGTGTAATCTTCAAAAGAGAAGCTTAACCCCTTCTGTTTCATGCTCATTTGTAGGCCATATGCGCTAAGAGAAGGCTCTGGGTGTTAATTGATAAGTTTAATTCTTGAGCTTTTAGAGAATGTTGCTAAAGATGATTGAAGTCAGTCAGGAGGCATTGTATAGATAAGCCCCTAGATAACTATTTTTTTATTGTGTTGTACAGAACATTATCTCTTGTCAGTTTGCAGCTTTTACTCATGTAAAGTCGCTGTCTCTATCTCACGATTGTCCAAGCTGTCAAAGGGATACAATGGCACCCCCATCATATCAGTACTTGATGCAGTGTAGCATCACAGAAATGTTATTGTTCTCATTTATCCTCAGTTTTGCTGAATTTTCCTCAATGGAAAGATGGATGCGAAGGCAGAACGAGAGTGGGACCAGACTAAACAGAAGCCTTTTAGAGAACAATAGCAGCCACTGTGGAGTAATAAGATTACCGCCTCATTATTGTCGTTCTCTTTACAGTTTTACAGTTTTCCAGAATATTCCATTCAAGTAATCTCATTGCCAGATGAAACAAGTGTGCATTTAGTGTTTGGAAGAATTTATTAACCATTCAAAGCTTTGCTCGCCAGAAGGAAAGTTCACAATTGAATTAGGGCTTTGTGCTTGAAATGGTGTGTGCTATTCATTGAAAGGAACCTCTAATCTTTCACACATTTATAATGGATAAATGTGTGATTTCTTGGTCGATTAGATATATAACCTTTGGATATTTCCAAATTAACTGCCTTTTTCCCCCCAGTATTGACAGGTGACCTTTTCATAGGTTACTTGTTTAGTCTATTCATTTGGTTTCCAGCCAGCATGGAAGTTTTAACATACCACATGTGCTGCTGTATTGTGGAATGAACTTGTAATTACGGTAACGTGTAGCTTGCACTAAGTCCAGCTGTTTCCTGTGTGCAAAAGAGAGAAGTTTTAGCGCATGAAATAATCTGCTTACAATCTTTTAGGTCATGTCAACCCCCTTTTAGTGCTATTGAGGACACAGCATCTTGTCACGTCAAGCAAAACAAGCGGCAGTGTAATCGCGGTTAGCAGGCTGTGGAGGTATGCGGTGTTTCCATCTGGCCGAGTGGAATGTGCAGTGAGGGTTTACCCAGGGACAGCAGGTCAGGCAGGTCTCTCAGGATGTAATCTCACTGTCTCCCTGAGTAAGCGCACCACAAAATCAGAAGTTCCCGGCAGTTACACAATCCCTGTTACGAAGGGTTCAGGGCAGCCTGGGTCTTCCAGGTCCAAATGAACTTTTCCAGCCACTAATCTGCAGATAAGCCCCGAAATGGAGACCTTAAAACTCTGCTGCATGCTGCCCCTGGTGTGTAATGAACATGCTTATTAGCCGTCTTAAATATTATTATTAATATTATTACTGCTTTATATTTCATGGACTTATGTGTTGTTTTAGTATCAAATACTTCATCAGTTTTTGTGCTGCTCATCTCCTTCTTTAGGTCAAATTCTGAATTATTGTTTACCTTTCTATTATAAAAAAATGTTTGGGGGGGGTGAGGGTTAGGTCAAGGTTTATATCTGTTAATAGGTGCCGCAGTGATTAGATATGTGATTGTTGAGGGGGCGTAACTACCTCCCTTTACCTATAAGTCTAAACAGTACAGAAAGGTCTGCGGACTATGTACTTTTAATCTCTGCTGCAGAAATAGTTGAAAGCTAAACATAACCTATTAAGAATAGTGTATGAAATTGTGAATTTGACAGATTTTAATGGTAATCCAATTAACAAACATTTGCATGAGTTTTCATTAGCATTTTTAGAAACTAATTTAATCATTCATACATTGTATAAAATATCAAAGTGAAACGCATCTTTTGGTCACTCAAAATATAAATACAGTGATGCTCTTTTGGAAAGTGGTTGGCTGTGTTATTTTTGTGTAATGATTGTATTAATTGTATTAAGCAGAGATGGTAAAATTGACTGAATTTATAAAAAGCCAAACAAACGATGCAATAACAGCTGTAAATAAATTTGTATTTAATTGACTAAATTTGTCTAGGTATGTTTACAATCAAAATAGTTTTTATCAGCAGCAATAAATGGTCAAACATCTTAAAATACCTTTTTTAAATACTTCTGCTGTTCTTCTGTGAATGCTCAACTGCGCGTAGTTAGTTGGTGCTATCGGCTAAGAAAAGGCAACCATACTGCAGAATTTTTGTCCTTATCATTACAAAAAATGTAACATTCTTACTATCTGGCTGCCAAAAAAAAAATCTACTTGGCCCTGATAAATTCCTGTGCATTTATTGCACTGTGTGATCAGAGTCAACCTAATGTAATATCAGCGTTTCACTGAAGTATGCCCACTGTACAGTAAACCCATAACAATCTCAACAGCTAGTCAGGGGGGAAATTATGAAATAACTGGCAGTGTTGTTAGGCATTGACTTTGTGTTGCATCCCATTTCCTGCCAACGCTCTGAAAACAGAGCTCTCAAATGTTGCTTTTACAGTACATGCAGTTTGCAATTAACAACTGCCATAATGAATTAAGGGAGGATAATGGGCTGTAATTGTTATTTTAATTTAGTCATGACATTTATGGCACGTTATGTTTTTATGATCACAATGCTAGAATTCAAATTACATCACACTTACTACAGTTCCAGGAACATTATATGGGCTGTAAACCAAGTTCATATTGCCCCTGGCTTCTGCTGCAGATAGGTGTGTCATTGGCTATTGGCTATCTAGCAACAGCCAAGTGTCTCTCTATTGAGCTGTTGTTTCCAAAGAAAGACATAATCAAGTATGTGAGTGTGCATGCGCGCCTATGTGTGAGTTCGGTGGCGATTAGATCTAATTTACTGAGAACATTTGCTGGCTGTACGTTCACTGGTGGCCAGTGCCCAGTAAATATTTTTTTTAATAGGAACCCAAACCCTACACCTCAGTCTTCTCTAAGCCCCATTTCACACCCCGCCACACAGCCGCATAGGCCAGGAGCGGATCTGTTTTAGTTTGGTACCAATTATACATGTGCAAACACAAAGCATGCATTTGTTGTGTTTGAGCGCTCTCACGCTGTCTTGTTAAAGAAATGCTAGCCGACGCGTCCTTTTCGCGCATAGGACAAAATGTTTTACCCTTGCTGCCCCCTTGCTACACAATCTCATCGATCTGATGAGATTGTGTGGTGAAACGTTAATTTAAAGGCCATATTACTCGTGTACTGTCATAGAGGTCTGATTCTACAATACCGGTGTAATTGAACTGTCCTTAAACATCAGAGAAGGAGAGGGGAGGATGCACTAGTTTGAGTTATTCCTGGCTTTTAGAATTAGTGCACACATTCTACTGTAAAATGATTTGTTTGGGACTCCTAAGCTTGAGGGTGCACTAATGTTTTCGTATTCCTGAAATGTATTTAATATCACGTAATTTTGTACTAATAATAATGCACTCTTTTCAATTCTTTTTTATCAAGCTCTTGCAGATTTAATATTAATTAAAGAAAGGCATTGCCTGGATTTCTCGATTATCGATAATGTAGTTGTCAGATTAATCGAAAAAATTATCGATAGATGAATCAACCAAAAAAATTATAGTTTGGTACGGCACTAGAAGCTTTAATGCTTTGTGTTTTGGACATTGCAAATTTTTCTAAACTTAAAAGTTAAATATGTATACGCATGGGTGTTTTTGGATTATTTTAAGGGATGCTAAATTTGACTCCATATGGTCTCTGTAAATTCCCTTTCAAACGCCAGAATCTGTTACTACGTATAGCATTAGCTGCTGGCATTGGTTAGCTTAGTAGCAGCGCCAGAACTGGAGTTCTTGTAACTATAGAAACAACAATGCTTTTAATAAATGAATCCCAAAATGCACTGCATTTCATTACCTTAACGTGGTAGCTATTGAAACTTTTGAATAGTATAATATTTTGCGATATAATTCGATATATTGTAATAATTATACTCGGATATCAATAAGACTTACGTATTTGTAAAATAAAATACTATTTTGGTAAAACTTTCACGTTCCATTTTAGTTGGTCGCGATGAAGCAATCTTAAATATTGAAAGAAGCATTGTTCTTGTGATTGTGGTTGTCTGTATTGTGCAGTTCTGGGCTGGGATCACCGGGCCTCCAAGCATCCTGGGCTCTGGTGCAGCTGCACTGGCTGCACTGCTTAACGCATTCCCTTACCAATGTTTAGACAGGACTTATGAAATTGATTGATAGGCCTGATGGGATATTGGTAATTTAGACTTTGTATAGGCCTACAGATCACATTCTCATTAGGGGCTGAGCTAAGGATAAAGGTCTGGTCCGAGTATATTGCCCTCTGTGTATTTGTAATTTATACCTGCATGTATTTTTAGACTTGGTGGCCTGTTAACAGGTTGCTGGTTCAAAACCATTTAAAGGTGAATAGAGAAAAAAACATTTTAACACATTTTTGACAAATTCTATAGTAGACTTGCTCATCTGCCACATTACAAATACTGCCAATCTTTTTCAGTTCTCACGCGATGTTGAGGCTGTTTTTGTGAACATGCATGCAGTGAACATGCCCTTAATCCTCTTCTCTTAGCCTCTCTAGGCGCCTTGGAGATGTCAGGAACCAGACGACAACTAACAAATTACAAAGTAATAGGAGGAATTGCACCTAATTAGGAATAATAACTTATCCTGTGACATTTGTGGTTTCCAGCCTTTTGCAAATTGTATGTCTTACCTGTATGCCTTATATGACCACATGAATAATAACTGTTGTGTTTCAACAGTAAACATGTTTTAAGTTACCCACAATCCCAATTGTTTAGTCACATTGTGTGAAACTGTAGCTTGTCATCCTCCCACATTTTGTGTTTACTAATAACTCTTTAGTCGGTTGTTGGCATTGCCAGCAAGCTCATTTGTTTAGCTATTGGAGACCGTTCCCTATGAAGTCACCGCAGATGAATGAAATGGCAAGGCCATGCTACTGTAGCAGCTGGGCTGTTAGCTAGATAAATGAACCACTGAGAATGTGCATGCATAGCTTAATGAAAAATATAGCTTGGGGCACAGTAAGATTTTTGTGAGCTTGTTCCGAAGTTAAATGTCCAACAGGTTATCCATCAGCATCTTGATGAATAACGGGGGTGTAATTGACTGACTGCGAGTGCAGATATTGTTGTGGTCGCTTTGTATTCATTTTAATTAAATTTAGTATTTGCTTCAGTTGGTTCCTTGGTGGAAGTTCTCATACCGGGCAGCCCCCATATGTGCAAATGAATAAATTGTGAAGCAGCATAACATTGGACTGCATCATTCAAACCCAATGAACATCATTCTATAGATAAAAGTCTTTTTTCAACTTTCTCTCTGTCACTCTAATACAATTTCACCAGTCACTGGCTCTCTAATGAGCATCTGTACAATGGCAACCCACACAGCAAACATTCTACTTGCATGGAAATGCCACTGTCTCATGTAAGACATGCAAACACCGGTCTTTCAGCAGGATTGCTTTCATGACCTGACAAACTAAATGTGTGGGCTGAGCAATGACATCATTCTATGGAAGCCACCTTTGGTGCAGAAGGCCACACCTAGACCTTTTCAAAATAATAACGTAATAAAAAGCACAACAATAAACATAATAATCTTTACAATGGGGCGATCCATCTCGGTTATCATCGTTCCAAATAGGCCTACCACAGGTGTTTTTCCCCACTGCAACAACACGGTACAGCGACCGGGCCTTTCATGAGATTTCAATTTTTAGTAACATAAGTGGTAAAAGAATGGTTAAATAATAATAATACATAATATGATACTGAAATTACATAACATGCAGATTAAGCAAGTTGACATATATTAATTGCACGTGCACCATTTTCTGTAGCAGTTTAGCAGTGCAGAGTTGTGAAGTTACAAGATAGCTTAAAGATCATTTAAGTAGATTATTTTTTATTATTACTGAGCCTGACCCTGATAGCTATAGGTAGTGAGTTCCATCGCTTGGAGGCATAGTTAATATGAAACTTTCAATTAACCAATGACAGATGACCTTAGTGTTCTGGAGGTTATGTAGTTGACCATTTCTTGAGCGATATAGTTTGGTCCTAGTCAATGAAGTGCCTTCTACAGTATGTAAGGAGGAAGACTTTTACATCTATTCTGCATGCTACTGGTAGCCAGTGCAGGTCAGCCAATATTGTAGTAATATGTTCTTGTAGGCTAGCTGAGTTTTGAATGAGCTGTAGTGTCTCAATAGATTTTTTTTTGGAAGGTCTGTGAACAGAGAATTACAGTAGTCAAGTTGGCAAGATAAAAAAGCATGAATACTCTTTTATTTAAAAATGATAGAACTTCAGCAATGTTTCTTAGATGAAAAAATATATTCACTACCCTGTTGATGTGGGACCTAAATCTTAGATTTGAGTTCAACACAATTCTAAGACTGGTAACCTCCAATTGTATCCAGGGTGTTAGGGTCCTAGATTATTAGCCAACATTTACAGTTTTGTTGACAGGCCAACGATTAGGATTTCTGTTTTGTCCTCATTTAACTTTAGGGAGTTATTACTTAACCATTTATTTATTGCCAAAAGACAGTAATACATTTTAAAGCTGCAGGATAGTCTAGATGTACGGTTGTGTTTCATCCATGTAACTATGTAAAAATACAATGTGTTCCTTAATGATGTACCGTTCTTGTGGCTGTCTTTTTCATGGAACATATCTGAATTGTGTCAATAAAATATCCATGATGTCCGCCAAGGTATGAGAACTGTCTAAAACTTTCCAGGTTATTTTTTATTCAGTCTCTGGCCGCTGTTTGTTTTGTCATCACGTGGTTCCAAAATGTTTGCTTGTATTTTGTAACTTGTAGCAGTTAAGCGACGGTGTGCTTCTTCAAATTTAAAATGGTAGATTTTTTTTAAAAGGTGTCTATTTTAAACCTGAATATAGCAGCAAACGATTACTATTTTCTATGTTAAGGATATAATGGAATATTGTCATTAGCAAAGTGTTGTAACGTAATCCAATATCCCAATTTTGTTTTGTTTACCTAGTGCTGGTGCTACAGCATAGCCGCATGTGTAGGCGGCAACAAGAACATTGTTCTTGTTTGGCTGACAAGCTGGTACTAGTGTGCCATCTAGTGGCAGAAAGTATAGAAATAAGACTATTCTAGGCAGAAAAAAAATTCCCCGATTATACCGCTCAAAGGAAAACAATAAAACCGTGATATGGAACGAACCGTTGCTCAAAAATCGAGATATGAACCGAACCGTGGATTTTGTGAACAGTCACACCTTTAGGATGTCATCATCAATGGTATCAAATGCTGCACTGTAAGTCTAGGAGAATAATTCAACAATTACTCATCCAGCGAGCCATAATATACTGTAGCCAGATTCCGACACATTTGAGATGATTTGCCTGTTTTACTTGGCTCCAGAAACACTAACTTTAACATTTCTTCATCTACGGACTGCTACTTATTATAATTCATGTCTCATATTCGCTATATTTCACTTATACTGCAGTTTAAGGATTTGAAAAATGTTTCACGTTATTATGTTAGAAAGCTAAATGTTCAACATGTAATGCCAATCAGGCTTGTGCCTGTTGTAAGGCAGAACATTACATTGGTTTATAGTATTGACAATATTGTACACCTACGTAGTCAGTGACGTCTGTATACCTTAATGAAAGAGAACATCAGAGGGTCTGCTAAGTATACATAAACAGGACAGAAAGAGGGGAGGTTGGGTACACCCGTACAGTAATCTATTTATAGACTCGAGGGCTCTGTTTTTTCATCCATTCTACTCATCTCTTTCTCATACGCACTAACTAAGAGGTCATGTTATTGCTCTACCAGATCACCTCAGTGCTCTTTAATCTACCTCAGGCATACAATTGGCAAGTCCCAAGATACAGAAGAAACCCAGCATGTTAGTGGACTAGAATTAATTTATTTGCCTTGGATTCTCAAAATGGCTTCCAGCTCATGATAAATCAGAAAGGCTTAAAATATTAGCTGCTGCTTTCTGTATTACCTAACGAGTGTCCTCTACAGTCCTGTATTTATATTTCAATGCATTTTGTATTCTGTGATGGGGGTATTGTAGAACAATTTGGTGTATTTGGCTTCAGCAATTGGTGAAGATTATTACAAGTAATGTAAAATATTTGTATTGTATAATCTGGACACAACAGTGGTTTGCAACTGCATTGTGTTGCGGGTTCACAACAAATGGCTTCTTTTTTATTACACAATAGCATGTTATTATCACTGCTTGCTTGTGTGTGGGGAAATCTGGTCACAACCTGGCACCGGCACAAAGAACGTATGAAGAAGTGGGCAACATTTTCACGTGGTGTCAAAACAATCTTTCTACAGAGAAGCCATAAACAAAAGACATGTGTATGGTAGCAGGTGGGAGTTTGTTACTATAAGTATACTGTAGATGTTTATCTGCAGGTAGGCTAGATGTTGTGTATGTCTTGGCTATTACTACTAACCTCTTGGGTTTCGTTACCACGATTTAAGATTACACATTTACGGTCTTCTTACTAAAGGTTATTTTTATCCTCTTACACCAACAACCATTTTACTGCGTTGCAGCTTCCATGATGTTAAAATGCTATAGCACTTGGAGGATAAAAGATAATCTTGTACACATTGTGGGCAAAGGTCCTCTGCCAAAAAAATCACCAAACTGTAAATGTTAATTGAGTTGCAGGAAGCCTCTGGGCTGTAATGAGTGTAGTCAAGTTGCACAATGGCAAGCCCACCATTGAATTTTTTTATTGTAATTTGAATGGGAATATTGCTGTAGTCTGTATGTGATTGTGGCGCGTCAAATCCGTATGAACATGTAAAGGTAGGGTTCTCGACATGGTGACAGAGTTAAAAATGTACGTTTGTGATGCTACGTAGAAAGGCTGTCGCACATTGTCATTGCATTAATACAGTGGTTTACTGGTGTCTGTGTTCTCACTGATGCCTTCACCATGATTCACATTGTGACATTTTACAGTCATCTGGTCCTGAACAACAAGCAACTCGGATACAGAGCCTTTTTAAATAGCCTTTACAAACACAGTACAGTTATTAGAGTTTCTCTTTTGGTTTCAACCCTAATTTTTAACCCACTCTTGTTTTACTAGTGGTTAGTGTTACATGCATACAAATTTTTCTTTTCTTTTTCCTTAAGGAGTCAGTAGGATAATATGTTTTTGCAAGCTCCGCTGAATAGACAAGCCCGCTATAAATATGTTTGGAATTAAGCTACAGAACAAGCTACAGAACCCCCACAGCAGCACATAGTTAAACTCCACTGCTCCATTTGAACCATTTTAACTCCACATGCAGCCTGGTGATATTCCTCTGTACCCTATCAGCCACTTAGCACCCCCCACCCCAACACTCCCCTGTTGCACTAGTCAAATGATATGTGCCTAATTACCGGTTTTAAGCTGTCCACTTCCTCTGAGAGGCTCCATATTAGAAACCAAATCTTATAATTAACCCATCCTCTCACATGAAAGTAATGGCGGTGGCCTCACTTGTCAGACGCCCATGTTGACAGTTCTATCATGTGAGCCTATCCCTCCCCAGTACAGTCTTCCTAAATTTCACTGTCTTTTTTAAGGAAAGGGAAGCTTCCTAATGGAATGTTAAATTGGACGGGGCTAAAACAACCATCTAATGGAAATTCCAAAGGATAACTGACCTTGTAGGGTTGATAGCTTTGCAACCTTATTTCCAGCTAAATTAAGTGTAAAGGCGTTGACTTGGTTGCTCTTGAGGTGCTACTTCACATACATCCAGTAGTATTATTTTTACAGTAGGTACTTCTGGTGCAGAATTGGAACCTGGAGGGGAGGAATTTATTTTTTAAATAACAGTTTACAAGTTTGTTTATAAGCCATCACGTAACTTTGATCTCTGATGTCTCAAATGTTGTACATTGTTTTCTAATGTCATTGTGAAGTTAATAGCTAACACTTTAAATTGTACATCGGTGTCGTTGGAAAGTCTTTTCTTTGAATATTGGAGCTTCACGTAATGAAAGCTGACCTCTTTTGAGTACAGATACACTTGGACAGTCACTTTGGCTCGGCTGCTCAGCAGAATAACTGCTGTTGACTGAGCCAGAGAAGTTGTGGGAGTGGATTATCACTGCAGAGGAAACTTGTTGACATCAGATGGTATGGGAACTTAACGGCCACACACAGGGCTCAAGGAAAAAGCCTCGCCAAGCCTGTGCCGGGCACGTAGAGAAGGGGGAAAACCAAATTCACTAAGCCCAAGCAAGTATCTCCACAGTTGGCTAATTCCCACAGACATCTGGTGGAGCGAGAATGGATACAAGAATATTTTGAGTATCGCCGAAGGAATTAACAGTGTCGCTTCTTGTGGTGGGCGGATAAACTTAAATTAAATTAATTCAAAAGTACAGCTTACACTTTGTGCTTACACTGTTAAAAACAAAGCCTTTTTTATATATATAATTAAAAAATGATATCTGGACTGTAGCTTCACGTTGAAAATATAGTATATTCAGCATATTTGCCCAGGCTTGCTCCCCAGGTGTAGATTGTTAAAGGCACTTTAAACATGACAGTTGGCAAAAGGAAAAAAATAAAAAATAAAATGCAGTGCACATCAGCCCACCATGGCTGATCATAGTAGTCATAATAACACTAATGACAGTGCAAAGCTATTGCATCAGATGGCTAGGTAATCCCACAGCAAACCCCTACTAAACCTGAGAGTGAGTAATATTATGGATCATCTCTGCTCTTTGGTGTGACATAAGCACAACAGGATCTGAACCTAGAACACACACAAACGGCACAAAACACAGACACACAAACAAACGGCACAAAGCACACAAACGCACAAAACACACCACACACACATACAAACGCACAAAACACACCACACCACGCACACAAACGGCACAAGACACACCACACACACAAACGGCACAAAACGCACAACACACAAACGGCACAAAACGCACCACACACACATACAAACGGCACAAAACACACCACACATACAAACAGCACAAAACACACCACACACACACACAAACGGCACAAAACATACCACACACACATACAAACGGCACAAAACACACCACACACACACACACACGGCACAAAACACACCACACACACACAAACGGCACAAAACACACCACACACACACAAATGGCACAAAACACACCACACACACACAAACAGCACAAAACACACCACACATACAAACGGCACAAAACACACCACACACACAAACGGCACAAAACACACCACACACACACACAAACGCCACCAAAAACCCCCCCACACACACACACACGCCACCAAACACCCCCCCACACACACACAAACGCCACCAAAAACCCCCCCACACACACACACAAACGGCACAAAACACACCACACACACAAACGGCACAAAACACACCACACACACACACACACCACCAAACACCCACAATAACATACAAACACAAACTCCACAAAACACACACACACACGCACACAAATGGCACAAAACACCGTTCATCCTTTGATAACACATATACAAGGGGCAGAACAAGGTAGATGGCTACTGCATTTGTGGGATTTCCTAGAAGATGAATTTAGTTTGTTGACACAGTATTTGCTTGTTTTTACACGTTTTATAGTGTACCATTACCTGTCATTATTGGAAGGGTATTTACACATGTAGTCTATTTAATCCCTCCAACTGCTGTGAAATCACATGCACGGATTTCCCAAAACATGCAGATGCCATATTAGACATAACATGCACGGGCATGTCGTATTGTGTGCTTGTGGGTCTGCAATAGCAACTCACCTGTGCCTCTTCAGGCCAATGAATGCACACACACACTCAATGAAATGGCTCTGTTGTTGTATTTAAAATAAGTAAGGAAGGTAACTTTATTACTACCCAAAGGTAGATTTGTTTTGCAGTAAAGAATCAACATTGCAGTTCATCACGACAGACATCCGACAAACATAAATTATACAGTAGCAGTTCATAGTACCATGCATATTAATTTGTGTACATAAAATGTACAATGTATTTTATTGATGCGGTTGAACCAAAGCAGGTCCCACCCTAATCATCTTTAAAGTCATGTAGATTACTAATGGACCTCTCACAGAGGTGTCATACAGTAGAGTACGGCTCTACCAATGGACCAGTACGCTAGTGCTGTCTTCTTCCTATGACACCTCTAGTTTCTTAATATGCCCTGTATAGAGGCTTCACTGGGGTAAACAGGGAATTCCATATAACACAAGTCAATTATTAGGTGGGTTTGAACTAGCAATGGCTAGCGCATTGTCTTGAGGCGCTGTGCCAGAACACTCACATTTTATATATACCCACACAGTAAATGCGTATCTCAGAGGTGGTTTCAACAGCATTGCTACATTCCATGTTTATAAATAAAGTACGAGTACCTCAGATAACTTGCCAAAAGTTTGCAGTACCAATCCACTCACATTAAGGGACAGTGACTCAGTTACCACTGCCACAATTGGACCTGGTCATGGGAAGACAGCTGGCTACATACAGTATAGGTTTTGCACCAAGAATTCACAGGGTTCTACTTTGTGTTGTGTTTAAAAGGTTTGAGGTTTTGGAATCCAGCTGCTATTTCCTAATGAGTACGAGTTCTACTTTATTGTGGTCTAAATCACATCTGTGGCTAATGTTGTGTCTAGCTAGGCATTTACACCGCACACATGTGACGGTAAGCAAAGCTCACCTTAAAAGAAATAGCACTGCATTACAGTACGTTCTGTTACGTTTCTGCACGTGTCACGGTAATCATTCATACCTTGTGATTTTTAACGTTTTATTAGTTTCCTGTGAGCGACTAAACCGTTGGCGGTTCGAAGTTGAAGAGCGAATGTCAGGTTTAATAAGGTACAGACACTGGAACATTCTGCCAGTCAGAGCAGTAGACGGCATGTTAGCCTGGCCCAGCACTGTCAATGAGTTCACCGTGCTCTCCTCAGTTTGCCTTTTGGACAAGCAAAGAACCCCCCTCCCTCTGCCAACATCCCCTCCCTCTCCCAATGCCCCGAAGCAGTAGCTCTGCCAAAAGCAGCGCTACACTAAACATTCAGTTCGCTGGGAAATAGAAGGCAAGCTCTGGGAAGGTACAGGTTTGACGTCAGAGAGAGCCACATGTAAGAAATTCCTCCCTAATTATTGGGAATGTGCTGGCTTATTGTAAAAAAATTAAAACCAGAAAGTGGTGGGTGGTAGGTGTGTGTGCGTGTGTGTGTGTGCGTGTGTGTTTTGGGGAGGGTCACAGCCATCTTCAGAAAAGCTCTTTGTTTGCTCTTTGTTTAACAGGTCATTGCTTTTTCTTCCTCAACTGTAGAACAGTCTTCTTCGCCTCAAATAATTTGTTTCCTTCTCCAGATTTTTTTTTATTTTTACGTATCACCATTCCCTCCCCTTTATAGTAATAAAAAGGGAAATGTATTATTGACAATTGCTTATTAGAATGAAGGAATTTGTAAACTTTTACCAGGCTTGTTTTCTACAAGGGTTTGATGATAATGGTGATGTTGATATTTTCAGACAGACTGTTTTACTGTAGTTTAAAAATAAATGTTCTCCTAATATATCAATCAACACTTGAGATGAGAAACTGCCACACAGCAAAGTGGATGTTCCCCTGAGCCCAGCCTCCCGGTGTCAAGTCCATACTCCGTCACGACAACGCTGGTCGCCGAGCGGGCCTGGAAGTGTGAACCGTACACCCCCACCCAAAATGTCAACGCTGAGGCTTCGTTAAAGGTGGCACTTTGTGGGAGAGGAGGGGCGCGGGTGTCTGTTCTAGAAACGAGGTGGGGGCGTATAGCGACAGTTGATTCAGGAGATCGTGTCGGGGGGGGGGGGGGGGGGGGGACACACCCC
>JAODVN010207904.1:0-12127 GCA_025434125.1 Chologaster cornuta
ATGAGGGACTTTATGGAGATACATTGTGAGTCTGGAAAGAACAGAATGGTTAAACAATAGGAAACTATAATTTAAATTAACAATTTCCATTGGCATTATTACCTATTTAACATATGCATTTGAATTATTAGCAGCATGCAAAGTAATTTATTACATGGTGAAGGGCAGTTCCACATAATGACAGGAGGGGGCACTGTAGTAACAGCAATTGAATGGGTGTCTACAATACAGACATTTTTCTAGAAAGAATATCACATACTGCTGAATCTTTGAAATGTCTATCATTTACGCATTGCCACTGGTGTCAAGGAACCACAGTATTTCCAGTGGCATACGTATATTCATACGTATTATGTCTTTACATTTTTAGCATAAGGTTGAAATGTCTCCCTTGAGCAGAATGAGTAAATCATTAATTGCGAGAAAGTAAGAGAAGGTTAACCCACAGCTGTGATTACTCTCAAAATCAAGTGATAGAGTCCCCCTTATCACACCCACTTTTATTCAGAATTCAAATCTAGCATAGGTCCCCATGGGGAATGAATGGCAAATGATGTCTCCAAGTCGTAGCTCCTCCAGCGAGTACGAATGTAATGGAGGCCTTTAATTATTCTGCTAATTACACATGCAGCTCAGCTCACTATCGAGTGGATGATATTTCTATTCCCTCATTTTACCAAGCATAATACAGGCGGAACTCAGATCCCTGCTGTAGTATCAATATTTGCTTATTTTTCAACAGAGTGGCCAATGCAAGCAAACAGCTTAAAAATGACTCATAATAGCAACGAATGTTGTTAATCAACCAATGTATAGGCCTGTTTTTCATGTTCAGCTGTCATGCTCGACTGTTACAGCGCAATGTAGAACATGTTCAAGTGCTCTAGGAAAACTAACTGACACAAATATGCTGATGCTGTTTAACAGACATGCAGGAGATGATGCCACTAATCTAACATTAACATGGCAAATACTATCTCCAAACTGGTTTGATGCCAAAGGATGAGAACAGAGAATAAAAGCAGAAAAGAAGATAGGAAAGCATTGCTTTAGTCAGAAAGGAAGCCAATTAGAGTTCCGAACGAGCTGGAGCTATTAGCTAAGCAGTAAGCAGTGCTGCACCCTGGGAAACAAGACTCTTCTATAGCAAAGGATAAGAGGCTGTTCTGCTGTTCAAAGTGGCTGGAGAACACGGCCGCCCTCTGTAATTTACCCTATTGGTAAAGACAAGCAAAAGCAGCAACACTATGCTCTCATAATCAATGCTCAGTATTTGGCAGGGCGTACATTCCTGAAACCGTGGAAACAAGATATGGTGCAATCACTCCTTCCATACTAATACCATCATCAGGTGCTTTGTCTATAGTCAACAAAAAATAATACAAAAAACGATTTTGGCAAGGCTGAGCCACAGACCTGTTGCTGTCCCTTAAGGGTAAGTACGCGGATTTAGCAAGGCTGTTCAGACAGAGCGGCAGTTAAAACTATCTCCAACAATACCACGGTATGGTTCCATCTGTCTTCCATTTATTCATACTGGCACTGTGTAGTGACTAGGGTTGGCACGGTCCACATTTTTCAGTCTTGATACCGAAACAGATACCTGCACTTTGTGTATCGGCCGATACTGAGTACCTATCCTATTCCACTGTTAAATTAAGATGTATTCCTCACTGTGACTGAGGAAGACACTGGAAATCATGTTTTGTGTAGGGAACCATCAGGTTTATACATTGCTTTACGAACTGTAAAACATAATGTAACATGGGATATATACTATATGAATATACAGAACTATTACAATGTTGTCATTGACGTATGCATTAGTTTGAGTGGTTTGGTTAAAATTATTGCAAATTGCAAAGTAAAGACCTGCTGTAGATATTGTTGCCTGGGTAAGTTAGACATAGCTGATGCTTGACAGTTGACATGCGCGTGTAAATAAATGTAATTGGATTAGCCCCATGGATTGGTTAACGATGTTTATCAAACTCTTTAAGTCAGTATTAAGTATTGGTGCCATCCCTAGTAGTGACTAGTACATATCACAGTTCATCTCACGTTAGACTAGGTATATTGAGAACAGATTGAGATTAACAGATTGAATGGAGGTTTAGCGATCCATCTCCATACTTGTAATTCTGGAGGTCCTCCTTCATCTCTGATTAGGAGAAGGTAGCTCTGGCCATCTACCACAATTTCCTTCTTGAACCGTCCACCTAGAAGAAAACACAAGTAAAGTTAGAAGGTTTTATGTTCTAATTCTACGTATAAGAGGGACACAACAAATATGATATAGTGATGACAATATGTTATAAGACCCAAACAATACACTATACAACTACAATCTACATTCAGCTTCCAAAGGTTTCCAAAAATCCCATGACATTACGTGACCGATACAACTCTATGATTTGTTGACACATTTCGCATTCAGCTAACAGTGATTTGCAAGACCAGGTCCTGCTTTTTCAGTAGGGACTCTCTCCCTGTGTGTTGGAAGGACACTCTCTGGAGCCAATTATGTGGGCGGGAAATTGCCATTTAGCATGTCTAATTCACATCTGCTAAGAGAAACTGTTCTGCACTAATGTCACTGCCACAAGCCTCAGCCCTAAATCCTTGTTTTCAGCTATATTATCAAATGTGTTCAAACAGCAAGGAGAGAAAGGACTCCTTGCAATTTGTAAAGGAGTGCCGAAGCATTTATAATCATTCTAATTAAGACACAGGCGAGGGGAGGGATAGCGTAGCAGAGGGAACGAAAATCATACTAATTCTGATCTGCTGTGATAAATTTTCAGAAGACAACATGAAGCTATTATACGACTATAACTGCTACTATTCAACTGCTTTTTTTAAAACCACACCCTTCCCCACCTCACACCCAATCACATTGTGCAGTCTAGGAGCATACTCCTTGCCACTAGCGAAGCTGGCTACAGATAAAATACAAACCAATGGGAAAACCTCAAACTAAATTGAATGCTGCATATCATTTGAAACTTCAGATGCTGCAGAGATTAAAAACATTCAAATGAGAGGGTTGCGAGGCAGGAGATGTCCCTGGGAATGAAAACATTGCTTCATGAATACATAAATGGTCTGATAGCAGTATTACCTCGAATGTAATAATGTAAAAATCTGAATGAATGGCAGTAACATATATTGCAAATCTGACTAAAACATGTCCAGGTAGAGAGAAATGTAAATCTGTCTAATATAAAAAATGTCTCATAATCTGGCATGAGTAATAAAGAGTAGCACAAAGCACACACACAGACAGACATTCTAACAAACTGACATTCTCCCAGCATTCAATACATTTTCACTGGTCCACTCTGTTGAGACCACTTTGGAGGGGATTCTCCCAGATTCTCCCCAACCTCCCAACTCCAGATGGATTCTGTATTCAAGTATTCACAGAAACCCTGCCAGCTTCAATGACAACAGCTCTAAGACTCTACATAGAGCTTAGGAACAATGTCATTATCTTTACATGTACTGTGAAACTGAGCTTTCGTACTGTAGCTATGCCATCTGACTCAGAAAGACTTCGATGTAGGCATATACCATACGTAAAGGTTTTTGGGGAACTTAAGTGCCATTACATAAGGTATAAACCTTCTTATAAGAATCTTTATGATAAACATAGATTTATTGAAAGCAAAGCCTTTGATTCAATTAGCATTCTGTTGCCTCTATGTCAGTGTCCGTGAATAAGAAATATATAAATACATTATTAAGTATTCATCTACCCATGTTGAGCATTAATGAGACTCCTTTGGCATATCTTAAACTGCTAGCACTTTGCTGGAATATAGGCTGTAATTTTGAAGATCAAATGATATGTTATGTGCATTGGCCATGGTGACAGTCACATAATGTCATTATTCTAATATAATGTGTTCCTTTGCTTATGATCACTTGTGTATGACCCTGTATACTAATGCAAGGCTAGAGAAAGCAGACACAGAAAGAATTCAGATGTGTACAGGTTGTTCATCTGACTGAAAGACTATCTTAAAGACTGACTGACAATGTCTTAAACATCTACACATAGATGGCAAGTTGGTAGCTACAGTTAACATGAAGTAAGCATATTCTCCCAGTTACGGATGCTTAGACCTTGACACCAAGCCACAATCCAACAGAGCTCCATCTGGTGTTGCCATGGCAACACACCCCGGTGCCTTTTTTCAGATATCACAGCAAAATGCCCAGGAAGAAAACATTGTGGAAACAGCCACCACTGAACCTTCCTTTGCCAGGCACAGCCTCTGCATTGTGGATTCTTTTAAATCTGGAATCACGCCAGCATACACGCACCTCAGACAACGATGGTCCCTTAGCAACCGCATCATACATACGCCAACAACACCAGGTATGCTCCTGTTCACCAACATGTAGAAATCTGAACAGGCATGTTGCCATAATTACATAAACAGGACTGTTATGTTTTTAACACATTTTCTTCTTTGGCCATTGACTTCTCAAGGACTAATTAGACTAGGAGGATTTTTCTCCCATGGTGTAGCAAACTGGCAGAAACTAATTATGCTCTTCATGTCTCCTCCTATGTCATCCTCACTATAATTACATTGAAATAAAACACAGCATAAACCTCCAAGAGAATCAGTTAACCCTTGGTTTGCCAACATCTTTGTGGTTTCCGAGAGATCTCAGTCCAGCAGGGGAAATCTCATTATAAGTCTACTGATGAAGAAAATAAGAACATCATTTTAAATCTCTATCTGGGAATTAGAAAGAGATAATGCCTACTCTGGGGGAATCATCTCCTAACCATAGTATGTCCTCTTTTCCCTCCGGAAGACTCAAGAAAGAAACTGTTGATATTTTATATACAAAACCTTAGAAGTCCCTGTGAAATGAAGGGTTTCAGAAGGATTTGTGCTTTAAACCCATGCCCTCGGATTCCCTTGATGTTCTGGAAATTGGTATTTTTCACAGACCTCATTCCCTGTAAATGGTTTGGTTTGTCACAAGCCAATTTGGCAGGGGAAAAAAACCAACAAAGGGAAATGATGGATCGGTTTTCTATCTCATTGCACATACATTTCTAAATAACAAACCATGATGATAAAAGCAAAAATAAAATTCCTTTGAATGTTTTCCTGGAACTTCAAGAAGTCGTATCAAGATGACTGTGATTCCAAATTCAATTAAACTTTGGGTATCTTTTGTAAAAACATGGGAATGCATGTAAACATATTTTCCTAAAGACCACTAGATGGCAGAGATAGGTAGGCACTTGCCAACATCACCTTTATAAAATAAGACCAGAAGTTAAGGCACATGTAAAGCCTGGGGCATTTATGTGTTTGACAGGCATGCCTTGTACTGTAGGGCTGAAAACATTCACACCGCTTGAGCATCTCCACATATGTTGGCAGAGACATTTAACGGCAGACTATTTATGCGCTTACCTTCAGGGGACTCCTCTTGCACATATGTGCCTGTCAAATACCGGTGCACCAAGGCTGATTTTCCACTCGACAGATTACCCACAATGCCCTGCAAAAGCACAACATTTTCATCATTACTGACAAGCAGGTATCATGTCAACCTTTAACGAACAGGGAAGCAGAGTGTGTTTTGTTGCATGGCAGCTGGCTGTGATCTTTCCTATGCCTGCTCTCTAGTGCAGTGGCTTATACAACGTTTTGAGCTGGGGGTCGCTATGCGTGAGCAACCTCTTTTTCATTAGCATAGCATACAGTGTAAACATACATCTATTTGAGCAATCACTGAACAATGTAAGCGAATTTTATTAAAATGTCAAAATAAAAGGAAGACATCCTCAAAATCCACCTTGACCCATCAGAAGTCCCAACATGAAAACCACTGCTGTAGTGTCTAGAGCAGCCTTGGCTACTGTATATGGTGCTTTAGGGGGATGCACTGACAGTAAGGTGAAGGTTGGCCTGATGCTGATGATGACGCCAGTGTTTCTGGACTGGAGAGAACAAAGGCTGCCTCCTACTGTGTACTTCCCACCGCCTCATCTTTAGGTCATCAGCGTGTGCCAAAGTCACGGATGGCTGCGATCACAGCACAGGGAAGTTTGGGGCAAAACAAAAAGGCCTAATACAATCTCTTTATTACTAAATCAATACAATTTAGTATAGGTGCAGCTGCTACGCTTAATGTGAGATCAAAGTGTGATGTTACAAAGGGATAACAATTCAGTCAACGTGCAGTAGGCATGAGCCAACAGAAGGAAACAAATAGGCCGACACTCTGTGTTTTTCATTGTAAATGCACGCAACCCACTGGTATACTCCTCATGAAATCAACTTGCAGAGTCAGCACAATTTTGCATCAAAAGAAAAGATACTCTTGTGGTTTGGGGATGCAAACTACATCCACAATAAATGTAAAAACATACATTATAAAAAGAAAGAAATAGATAAGATTAAAGAAAATACAAGACAGACAATTTGTAATTAATGCATCGGTTTTCAGCTAATGAAAGGTAATTTTGTACTATGTGTAATAATTTTGTAATTTTGTGCTATGGATAACAAATTTTTATGCACAATTTGCTACCACCTTGAAAGCATGAAGAAACAAGACATGTTTTTTGACCTTGTGAAATCCTTTACTGTATCCCTGTGAGCATTCAGTGTTCAGAGCAAGCCCTGTATCCTGTATTGACACATCCTTTTAGCTGGATTTTGAAGCCGATGGCGAAATGCTTAAAGATGCAGTTTTTCTAATGGCCTCTAGAGGGACGGCTCCAAAACAGAGCAAAAAAGACTGAATGAGTAAAGGTCGCAGACTTGTCATTAGAAAGTCCTTAAAAAAAAAAAAAACTTTTAAAACTAGAAGTTAGGTTTTAATTTCACTAAATGGGATTGTTCAATTATAAAGAGATTGAGAGGGGTAAAGGTCAAGTGACGACATGCCGATCACATTTCAATAAATTTTGACAGATCACGCAACCCACTGCAAGAGGGATTCCTTCCCGCCATGGTTAAATGGCATTTGACAATGACCAAGTGGAGCTCGTAAACAACAACTTGTGGGTGCACAATATCTCTTCACACACCATGAACGTGTGATGTAAAGCACAGTAAGCCAATGTTTTCTGTTTCTACAGAGCGGTGGTGGTGTTGTTGTTCAAGACTAGCAGGAAGACATTAGATCAACTCATTAGAGCTGTGTGCTTAGTGGCGGTTCTGTTTGCTTCACTGGTGGGTAAAATCTGATCCAAGACGTGTCAGCAGTCTGGCCCAGAACTGCCACTCATCTTGTGTCCTTCTGCAAACCACCCTGCCATCTCCATGCCAACGCATTTCATTAAAAATCCCCCTCTTCGTGCCAGGAAATATTTGGGCCTTCTCACTCATGTATAATGTAACAGAGGTGTTGCAAGAACTGAGCATGCATTCCCATTGACACAGTGATTATCCAAGAGGCAGGACAACTTTGGGACGGTGTGAATGTTACTCACCACTTTCAGCTCTGGGACTGATCGACTCAGTGTCCATTCCTGGCTGTTGACGAAAGAGTCTATAATGGAAAACAGACAAAAAAGACAAACACTATTAAAATGCAGGAGTCAGCATTGAGCAGTAAAACTGAGTAATGTCCTGTTCACCTTAGTTTTAGGACATTTTCACAGACATGAATTAAGGCAGTCCTAAATAAAGAACAACTCTCAATGGAGATCCTCATTGAACATTTCTTTTAGTCTTGGACTAGTTGTATTATATGTAGGTGAAACCAGCCCATAGTGTGTCTGTCATTCATTATTTGCCACCAGTAAGGCTAATGCATTCTACAAATATCTGCTGCATGCGAACTAGCATTCCCATCAAGGTGTATTAGTGTACCATTATGCACTCATGATAAAGGGAAAGCAAATGCCAAACAGATGGTATTTGAGAGTCATTCATTTAGCAAATCAAAGGTGCATGATACTGTAGCACTAGCAGCATCAACATGGTATTTGAAGATTTCATTAGGTAATATATTATTTAACAACATTTTAGCAAACAGTGTACTGTGAAAATATCATACTTTATAAACAAAATATTACACAACTGAGGTTTTGGAGTTAAAATAATTATCTCACTAGGCAATCTGAAACAAGTGGATGATTACATCACTTGTCAAGTCTGACTAGTTAATCCTGATTTGGACAGCAGGAAATACCTTTTTCTGCAGAAATAATAATCGGAAGCAAACCACTAATGCTAACTCCAGAGCCCAGGTACAGGCAACAAGCGCCATAACAACTGTTAGACCAAGCTGTTTTAGTGTATTCCCTTCCCAGAATTTAAACCCCCAAGGAAATATGGTCTCATGTAGGGGGGTGTGTAGACAACCTGTCTCCAGGGGAGACGGTGCTAAACCAGGCGGGACCCCCTATGTCGACACCATAACAATGAAGCTGTAAAACACCAAGCAGGTATCCATTATTGCAGTAAGCTTATACTTGCTGCTCCAGTGTTTTTCCTAACTGCCTCAGGAAGTGTCACACTGATAATGGGTGGGGTTTCTTTTATAATTACATTATGGAGTACCCATTGCAGTTAAATGCATAATTTCCTGCTTATAAAACCCAAAACAAAACAAAACAAAACAAAACCTGTGACCATAATCTACAGCGGTGTAGAAGGTCAAAGACCACAGGCTCCCTTTACCTCCTACAATTGTAGTTTATATTTACTAAATCCCAGGTCCGGCCTCAGTTATTGTGAAAAAAACCCCTTAAACAGTGGAGCTTTGTTTCCAACAGCTCATCTTACACTAAACCCACTCAAGAGGGCTCTGGCACCGATTAGACATGTTCCAACACGAGCAAAGACACCCAGCAGAGTTAGCTCAGCGAATGTAAGCTAGGTGGGTAAGAAACACAGTTAAAAATATATTAAGAGTCTTCTGCGTATTTCGCTCTCGATTCCAAATCACTAAATTATCAAAATCATTAGCAGCTTCAAAGTATTTATTAAGGGTAATGATGAGCTTCACCCTAACGTGTTTAGTTCATCACAATGTTGATGCCATTACCACAGTAGATCACTTCAGTTCTGAACATAATAATACCACTCGACATATCTTTTCAGAGGAAAAGAAGAGCTCACATAACCAAAATAACCATACTTTACATAGGCCACATTAACAAAAGCCGTCACTATCTCCCAATACCATCTACAGTAGATACTGTAACAACCAATTGAAAAATTATTGAACTATATTATCCTAGCATACACACAGCTTACCTAGAGATGCTTCTAGGTACCTACCACACACACGCACACACACACACACACACACACACACACACACACACCTAATTAAGTGTGTGGGTTCTCCGTTACATCATCCCCACATAATCATGGCCTAGAAGGCCTACGGAAGCAGACAGTCCGATTCCGTGATGCGTAAAGAGGACACCCGTGTCTTTGTCTCTGTGTTGCCCGTTTGTGTTGGCATCTTTCTCACTTGACCATTCACTTGCAAATGTGAACTGCTATTTAACCGGAGGGTTCTAAGGCACAGAACAGTAAAGGCCCACAGCGGAAGCCGTTTGGAGCACATGTGCGCATGTCTACGCGCATGTAAGCAATGGCGCGGTTTGGGAATGACAGAGGACAACGTTGCGGTCAGGAACTTCCACTCGAGGTCCGACCATGCATTCCAACTATCGGAAATTACAGAGCAAGACTTTTGCTAGCAATACGTATTTTTACATCCCGCATTTGCAAACCACATTGCTCACAGCAGCCCTGTGTCTGCAATGCGTAGGGATATCTTTACACTCTGCACCTCTTGAAACATTTGTCCGGCATAATCTACCCCTAGTGCATACTCCTTTTCTCATTCACACAGCTGCAGCGAATCTAGGCACAGACACTGCAACATTTCTGCCCAAAAAGATAAGTGACCAACAGAAAGAGCGTGTCGAGAGATGGTTACGAAAAAGCTCCAGGCTGAGGGGGAGAAAATACAATCCATCTAAATATTGATTGCCTGACTGACTTAAAGGATTTTAAGATTTGTGTTGTCAGCAGAGTGGTATTGATCACTTCCTTGGGAAATAAATTAGATGACTACTTTAAAAGGCCATTCTCATGCGACATTCGACAAGAGTACATTATAAAAGTATTGCGCTCGCGTGGCCTGACTGACTTATTTAGCTGAGTTAATAGAGGAAAATGGCAGTTTCAACAAATCTTTTCTGCTGCCACATACAATGAGGATGAGCAAACAAAGAAATAATCTTCAATGATCAGCGGTTAATAATTATAAACACTTGGGAGTTGATGAGAAAATGCTCACAAAAGCTACTGCAATGTTGGAAAAAAAAAACAATCCTCATTCTATAATTGTCCAATCTGATAGTTTTTGACATAATGTTAAAAATCTTTCTCCCTGGTATTGTATAAGAAAGTAAAGTAACAGAATTGCACAGCTCAACCTTGAAGTACGGCTCCTCACTGAAGACACACTGGTGGAGATGAACACAGACAGGTGGTCACAGAATGTGTCAGGCTCAATTATTTCAACATAGCCTTCTACACCACCTCACTAGATGCAGGTACGGGGGGGCATGATCACAGTGTCACTGTTGATTGGGTAAATTTGCCCCCTGTGTAGAATGACTGCAGACCCAATCAATGGCAGGGGAGGTAAGTTACTTTAAACCAATCTGGAAGTTCCTTTTTTTTTTTTTTTGCACAGACGTCATGCTGTAAAGCAACACACCTTGGAAAATGGTGTTGTACAGGAACTGACATAACAATATTACTTTCAAATGATAAAAAACAAACAGTTTGACTACAAGTCAGATGCAAGATGAAGCAGTGTAAACAATGATAAGACATGGTACAAAATGTGCACCACACATACAGCTCAGCCAACAGTTCCCTGCCTATCTTCAGATTAACCTGCAGTAATCTCCACTGTCATTGCCATTGAATGTAGTACCTGTCCTCCGTTGAAAAGTGCCTAGAAAGCCCTCACCTGACATCAGGGGTCATTGATCATCATGTATCTACAGGCCTGACAAAAATGGCTTTGTTCATTCAGTAGGGTTGGTAGGGACAGTTGGAACCAGATGCCCTGGCAGGGACATCACCCTAATCACTAACAGCGTCAAAACATAACCATGAATGCAAAGATGATTCAATTCAAGCTCTGATTTATCATTTTGTGTACAGTAAACGATACAGGATCACTGTGGGTGTGTGTGTGTGCGTGCATGTGTGTGCATGTGCAGATTCACGTTATTGTTTCAGAGGGCTGGGCTTCTCAACGATCTGGACTTAATTCTGGGGCTAGGTTGTCAAGCACTTAGGCAGGTTGCAACAGGCAACCAGGCCCGCCCAGGGCATTGAATGAACGCCTAGCTTTACTTCGGTTGATCGACACACCTACATTCCTGATGTCTGACTGACTGGCGCTAGAGTGCAATACGTGGACAAATATCAGCACATATACACTAGGCACCCCGCCACAAAGGACATGGTATCCTTGGAAATATGTTTTGTGAGAATACAAATACTGTAGAAGAAGTTTGACCGTGGACCCTGTTAAGCCTATAGTAGTCAGAATGATTACATTTGACTGGTTCGAAGTGAACTTTAAATGTATGCACACTGCAGACACTGCGATTCACAAAACAACTGGTCTAATTGATTTCCATGACGGCAGCTTCAAATGTGTGGCAGATTTTAAGCATTAATTCAAACAGCGAAGAAAATTTGGCATTCTGTGCTCGGATTCTTAAGGCAAATGAACAAACACACTCTACTGTCAGACTTGACCGTTAAACACAGTGCTTAAGTTGTCTCTCTCCTGATCATTAAGACCATGTAAGCCCTTTTAATTTAACCCTGCTAGGCTGCCAAATGCATCCCCACAGCCACTCACTGCTTTAATGCTACTCTAAAGTTGTGTCCCTGTGAGACCAGGATACAACATTACATGGCTCCCTAGTTCAGCGTCTGGGCAACAAAGACAGAAACTGTTTCATGCAGTGCACTACAGTATGTAGAACCAACCACAATAATGAACCACTGGGTTATATATAGGTATCCGACCACCTCTGAATACATTGCCAGAATTGTATAACAGTATAACAATACTTTACAGT
>JAODVN010208009.1:0-12125 GCA_025434125.1 Chologaster cornuta
TAACCCTTCACCTGTAAACTGATGTGTTAAAGGTATAGTCAGTCATTATAGAGAAAGCTTGTTGTTATTTAAGCTTGAGCAAAACAAAAACACATTGGTGCTCTCAGCCAAGCCAACTAAAAGGAAGTGGGGAGGGGCTTCCTAGATGATCTTTTAATTGTATTGTCCTGTTTGTCTCACTGACTGTGACCTTTAGTGGACAACATTTGTTAGCACAGCTTTTCTTTGCTTGACAAATCTCACACACAGAATGCAACCAGTTAAAGGCAAGGTAGGTGAATGTATGTTATTATAGATTTAGCAAATAATTCAGCAAATATCTCCTCACAGATTCACCTGACTATTGCTCTAAAATCTATGTGTTTTTAGATTACTCTATAGTCTGGAAACTGTGATCACTTCAGCATTCACACAGACACCCTGGATGATGGACTAATCAGTGACCAGTGGGGGTGGCTAAATGCAATGATGTTGAGGCTATGCATTGTCTACTGTTTAAAATGGTGATAGAGCTAGATGGATGATGAAGACAGTTGTAGCAACACTGATTGGTTAAAGGTTATCCATACGTTTCTAAATGAACCAGAGGCGCCCAGGCTCAAATTTATTGTGCTTTTGTACTGCTCAGGTTAATTAATATTAGTAATAACACTCATATTCAAATACATATTCAAATACATATTCATAGATATGAACCTATGCAAACATGTCTAAAATCTAAAATCTAGGTACATTGCATTATTACAGAAAAACATTAACCTATTCTTTTTTGTCAATATGGAAATCCTATGTAAGAATGTTTACATTAATCTTTAAGTTATACACAGCTGCAATGTATTATTAACTCTTTTGTTTTCTATTTTACTGATGTTGAACTGTACAAAACCCAAATACTACTTTAATTGTGATTTGTAATTGTCCAGACTCCCCATGCTAGAGGGATTGAGGGTGAGCAAGGGAAGGGATTGGTCATGATTTTGTGCTCAATAGACCAGCTAATAAATAGAATGGCAAAACGTGATTATCTTATGACCAGACTGAAACCAAACAAAAGTCTGATATTGATTGTAGACAGCTGTGTTTTGGTAAGCATAAAAAAGGGCTGACAAGCCTGGTGACCGTAATGGATACCTGCAGTGCTTGGAACAAGCAGAGGGCACCCCCACCCTGTCTTCCATCTTTGACAGGACCAAATACAGCCCCCTTTGCTACAAGCTTTCCTTTAAGCCAGCCAAAAACAAAATGGATGAAAAGTGCAACCTGGGGTTTGGAATAAAAGGCCTGACCCAAAAGTAACACTGCCCAAGTTTTAGTTCACTTTCGCTAACTGCAGTTTTCGGCATGTTAACCTTTTCATGTTACCCAACCAAATTCTTTACACAATAATATACCGTTGACATTTTACTTAATGTTCATACAAGACAATGCCAAATGTATGTTCTTGGTGTGTAAAATATTAGCAAAACCACCTGCAGGAGTATCAATTATGGTTACGCTTACTGTACCTAATGCTGTTCCATTGCTGCAAATATCAACAACCTTAAATGGTAATAGAGGACATTACAGTATTATGTCGCTGTTAAATAACTTCATGCCAACTATGAAAATAAACAATTTAACATTTTAAACTGTACCGATACCGGCAATGAATCATTGCAGTAACCACATCAAACATGATGGAGACCCCCTACCTGGTAGTCCTTCGTCCCACGACCCCTGCTGTTAGTGTTTTGTCGAACCATGGCGGCCCATTGACAACCTCCCCCGGATTGCCTATTTCCAGTTGGTGGTCCAGGATTTTGAGATGTCCTTTCTCGGTATTGTGCAACTGGAATAGGTGCATCCTCCTTGTTCACGCTGCGGTTGTAGCTCCACGATCTGATTGGACGACGCTGAGCGAGACTTCATCATCAGAACATCCCCTGTCGTCATGACAACTTGCCAATATCCCAATAGGGGTGTGTTTGCTGGGGGGATGGGGGTGTGTCGCACTTTTTTCGTCCGTGTGAAATGCTGGATTTTACATCATCGTTACTTCATTTGTTTCCCTGTTCTGTCTCTCTAGCAGGCTTAGCTAATCCGTCGAGTTTGTTACTGTGACGGTGTACAGGCCAGTCTTGTTAGTATTTCTGGATCGGTTACCAGCTGCCCCATCAGGATCTCTTCATTTAGTTCCTCGCACCACAGGATGCCAAAGGCTTAAAACATCGACCATGACTCAAGACTCAAATGATAAGCTAAGCACACAATCCAAATTCGGTTTACTATGCTGTACTTTGTTTAGCTACTGATGATCATTTTCACCTTCTTTCAACAAATATGATTTTTACACTGTGGACAATTCATTTTAGAAAATCTTTGCACATTTGATGTTTGACAGAATCATAAAAAATACTTGCTGGGTCCTTTTTTTCTCATAAATCCCCGAAAAGGCTTTTCATCTCACCTCCCCATGAACACAATTTAGTTTTTTTTCTTCTAGACTATAAAAGACTGTGCTAACAATGCACATTTTGCTAAATCCCACAACACCAAGCTGGAACCAAGCAAGAGAAAGAAAAAAAACATATTTTAAAAAAGCAAGAGAGAAAAGGGAGAAGAAGAAAGGAGAACGCAAAAGCTGGTGCATTGTATCATTGACAACCACGCTATCCATGGCACTAACAGATGAATGTTCGGCTGGTGAGACACCTGCTGTGCTGCTAGCATGCTAGCCAGCGATAGCACAGAGAAGAGCGCTGGTTCCCAGGGTTCTTTTCCCAGTTACCTCCCGTGGAGCTGGAAACGATGACCTTGGCCGCTGCTGGAGCTCGGATCCCCTGCTAGGACTGAATGGCGAGCTGGGAAAGAGGGCCCTTTCCCCCCGTATTGCTTTGATTGCTAATCCGGCCAACATTGTGCACCACACGGCACCCTACCTGGCCAGCGGCTGAGTTTGGGCCACTGAATGCAGGTGATGAACTGGGCGTAGCTGCAGGACGCCAGACACCCCGGGTAGCAGAGGAACTCTGCAGACCTGCAAAGCTGCTTAATAAACTGAAAAGAGAAAAAAAAAAAAAAAGGTCCAATGTGTTTCTTCTCCAGTGGGTGAATTTCTCAATAAAAAGTGACACCCCACATTTGCTGTGTCACTTACTATCAGGTTTCTGCTAAATATGAACATTCTCCAGCCTCAGAGAAAGATAATATATTGCGACACAAGCAACATGAAAGTTACAGATGTAACAGTAAAACTTTACTTTACAGAGAAAAACTAAGCCAGCTACTAAGAAAAAACCATGCTGCTAACTAGCTAATAGCTAGCGGTTGAGGGCAATGTATCATCATCTTAAAGTGGTAGCATGTTTTCTTCCCGCATCACCGCTGCCAAGCTATGTTAAAGCATGTAGTACACTTATGTCAAATGAGTTTCCAACCATTTCGATGTTGATCACAGCAAGACTTACGATAAGCAAATTCCAATCGACACACGTAAAAAGCAGCAAATTGCCCATACAACATTTGCTAAAAACTTCTAATTCTCAACCCATAGACATTTACATTTACAACAAAAACCAAGAGCCACTCATACAATTACACTGCTTCAGTTCCGGACGATGGCAGCAATATGTGATTCTGCCTATTCAGATTTTGCTCAGTGACGCAGAATGCAAATCCCTTTCCAAATACTTTGTCAGTGTTTGCAATAAAAAAGAAACACAGGCAACGCAATGAACGTAAAAAATGAAACACAAACCATCTCATTGTGACGTCAGCTGAAGACAATCTGCTGTGTGCCAGATTGTAAATGGTACTGGACCTGAATTCAATGTCTCTTGTCAGGGAGGCTTGATGTGATTATCGCCCCCTGCTAGGCTAACAATACAAAAGTTGTCTGGGACTGGCAAGGACGCTCAAACAGCACCGCGGGATGCCCAGCATCCCCGCTACTGGAACACTGCAGACGTAAGGGGCGGAAGGGGATGAGGAACCCTCGCTGTCCGCACTAGGAAGTCACAGTCCATTTCTTAGAAGAATCATGTGATTGAATTTACATTGTTGTCAGGGATTCTCAGTCGAGTCCAATATCAGGCAATGCAAGGACTAGTGCCGGTGTGTAAACACAGATGGGATGAGGTGGGATCCGTCAGCGAGGATCTGCAACAATTTAGTAATGTCAGTTCAAGGTCAAGGTTTAATGATAAAAATGTATATTCCTTGCCCTAAATCCATATTAATATGCAATTTTACAATGCATACTATGCCAGTGCCTTCTAAAGGACAGCCTATTGCGTTGCTCATAACATTACAATGACAATGTTAGGAAAAATAAATGCTATTTGGACAATTTCCTCACCTATGTGTATGAATAGGTGAGTATAATTTCTCAGATTGAACAAATATGTAAAATATTATATAAACGTAATACTGTAGTGTATAAAACAAGAAGACATTTCAGATTTTACTTTGATAGATCATTTTGATTTTGACCGCCCACCACGCACAGGATCAGATGTTTTTGAGTTATCAAGGAGTTTCAGCAGATTCTCCCCCGCATCGTACTAACCCGCCCCCTTGCTTTCCTTACTGTCTTCCTGGAGGCAAAGGGTAAAATAAGACTTCAAAGCGACTCCAAAATAGTCCTGACACAAACTCATTTCCTCATGTTACAAGAAGGGAGTCTGGCAGGCTTGCTATGGCTACTATGCCGAGTCTGGAATCTCGCCTTGCTCTACCTCACGACAAGCAGCGCTGCCGGGATGCCATTTTGACAGAGCGATTATGGAGAGTCCAATGTTGACTTGAAAGGAACTAGACGAGGGTAGAATATGGCCTATCTGTGGGGTCACGCTGGGCTCAGATGAGAAGATGATATGGGAGAGCTCAGTTAGGGACATGCTAATAAGCATAAAGGACCACACATTACAATAACTCATGTGCATGTAGAACTGTTCACTGGTCAATGGCGTGGTGTCTTAATTTTGATGTACAAATCAAATTTATAGTATTGGTACTTTTTAAATTAGAAAAGCATAAGCTATGTCAATAAGCCTTTGCAAATCAAATTATATGAAACATTATTCATAGCAACAGATAAAGGAAAGGAAGAAATTACTAATCGAATAAATAGCAGCAAAGTGCAGCTCGGAGAATAGAAACTTGAGCTGTGGCTGACCAAGCCACAAAACACTGTCATAGCCAAGGCAATGTACTTCCAGTAAGGCGGGGGCCGGGCTTATGATGAAGCATCCGATATCACCGGAGAGAGGTGCAATATTTTTTAATGTTAAATTCAAATATCAACAATATTGTTCTTTCATCAAATATTATATTATATATTGTATATATTACAGTTATTAATAAAATAAAATATTATCATTAAACATAATTTTCTTAAATTTAATCTTACAATGTTTTGATTCTAACAAGATACATATCTACGTATACGTGTATGTTACATTTAAATCTCATCACAGATCTCACTTTAACAACCGTAACTCTGTAGCTTTCGTACCTCACAGTTATTAAGTCCTCACACTGATGTTTTCAAAAAAGTATACACTATACAGGTAAGACAGCCAGTGAGATAGTATTAATTAGTTCTTTAACCTTCAAAAGAAGCCATTTTGCCCCAAACAATAGAATCGTTCTCTGCACATATTACATGGAATTATGTACGTTGATACATTTAAATCATAGAGTAATGAGTTAAGATTATTAATCAAGATAATGATGCATGCCTCAGATAAGGTCAGGATATTATATAGCTTATATAAAGAATGAATAATATGGAAGAGCTGTGACTAATCCGTATGATAATAATTGGAACAACTCGAAAATTCGTTAGTAAATGGATCCAAGCCGTGAACGCACGCACGCATGCACATTTATTCCACAAAAATACTCTTTGCTGGATTTAAAAATTCAGCTGTGCCAGTTCAATTAAAAATGTAGCAGTTAAACAAATAAAGAATGTGAAGTGAATGAATGTTCAAGATTCATTAGAATATCACTGAAAACTCAACAGGGAAAACTGAATCTCTTCATCACTCCACACTAAATATAGATCGGTCTACTGTGAAAGCTATTGATTTGTCTTTTCTTTTTCTTTTTTTGCTGGAGGACATAATAGATTTTTTTGTTTTCCACCGGCCGAGGAACAGGAAAAACGACTCAAACTGATGTGCCGATACCAGATATGATCTGGTATCTGGAGGCACCTGGCAGCCAAGGACATGCCTAGGAACGCTGTGAAGTTGGGAGCAACAAAACCTGTTGAGCCACTCTTCCTCCCATCCTTAACAGACGCTAGCAGGACGGCTTGGCTTGTTTCTCGCACACAGGGGTTTTGATCTTTCTGCATCGACATCCGCTTCCCCCATCTACAAAGGCCATGAAAGAGAATGCGTAATTCATCTATCAGTATGTGTATGTCTGTGTTAAGCTTGACCTATTTCTGCAGTGCTGACACCGTGTTGGTATTTGAGTCGGAACACATAAGGAGACACAGTGGCAAGCAGTGATCCGGGTGCATTGAGACTCCATACTCTAACAGTGTAATAGACGGTAATGTTGCGTATAGTAACATTAGGTTACTTTCAAAAAGACATATAGCACAATGACATTAGATATGTATAATTAAAAGTCCTTTGGAAAGACAGACGAGACCCTAAGCAGAATCTCCTGTATAACGTACATATGTACGCACGCAAGCGGAAACACTAACAGAGATGTGCCTATGCTCTTCAGGATAGAGAAAAGAAGGAAGCCTTTTTTTTTTTAAAGCTTTGATGTGCGACAGGAGATTGAGGGAAGTTCAAAGGGCATGTCAATCAAGAGAGATAGATGCAATTGAAGACCAGCCCAGTATAGTGCAAAGAGCAGCAGAAGACCATTAAAATGGACAATAAGGAGACTTACACTAAGGAGAAGATATTTAAGTATATTGCACAGCAATCATAACTACTTTTGGGTGCACTGTTGCCTCAAGTGAGTTGTGGATTTCATACAGCATATAGACATTTAAAAGGAAAATAGGAGTGATTTGTTTACCAGTTTGCAGTGTTTTCTTCATGACACTTTATTCAAAACAGGATGCTTTTTGAAATAATTACAAAAAGATGTTGCTGGGATGTTTGCAATTTCATCTGGCAATAGCAAAACAATCTCTCTGTATATAACGCCAGATGGAAGACATCATTGCACAGATTGCTTGAGGATGGAAAATTTGTCATCCCACATTTCTGTGCAGTTATCAGAGATCAGTGTACGTGATCGAGAACACACTCCATCTTTCCAGTAGCCTTCCTCCACTTTGTGTTGTAAGAATGACAATATTAGGATCTCATGTGTATGGTTGTCATTGTGCTGTAGAACAAACAAATTCATGCATTTCACTGTTTGGCCACAGGGGGCACCACAAAAAGAAGAAAAAACGAAGAACAGCTCCCCCCCCCCTATAGGGAAGAGGTGCTGGGTGAGAACTGACACTCCACCATGTAACCCTCATTAAGCCGAGCTCAGAGGGAGAGTGGTTTAGATTCATGGTCATTCTCCCAAGCTCTACTCATGGTGCATCTGAAAAGATCTCATGATGGAAACAACATGCTGCAGGATATTGAAGGCAGCTGCATCCCTATTGTTTGTGTTGTTTCCATCCTTCCTTTCTCTCTCTCTCTCTCTCCTTCCCTGACTAACAGTTCTCAAACGGTTGTTCCAAACAACCGACGGCCTTCTTATAAATTCAGGTTTGTTCGACAATATTGAATTTGTCACTACATATGATACTATAAAAAAATACTAAAGGCATCAGAACATCAGAAAAGGAATGATTTAACGCTATCATGAAATTGACACGTACAGTAAGTCCCAATTTTCTGGCATGTGAATAGTACGAACATGTACAGTACTGTAATATAGGATGGAGAATACAGAATCATGAAGCAGAAGTAAGTTAAATCAGACTTGATCCAAGATAAATACTATTAAACCTGTGTCAGCGTGTAACGTCACAAGGTGGCTTGAAGGATCGCTACTAAAGAAACAAGCATTTCTATTCTTCTCTCACCTGGTCTCATTCCGCACAGCTCTCTGCTGTCAGCTGTTGGCCCAGCCATACACCTGCGGCACGGGGCTTCACTGATGCTCCTGCCTGCCACATCAGCAGCTGCCCACGCTGTCATTAGAAAGCCCCTCCAACCCAGCTACTTCCCGTCATGTCATTTAATCGCTCGCTGTCAGCGCGGCAGTCAAATGTTCTAGGTTGGAACCAACATCACCATGTGCCACGTTAAATTCAGATGGACTCTAGTATACACCATGCCGACAGGATGTTGGTGACTATTTCTGTGTGTTTATTTACAAAAAAATAAAGCAAAAACAGGCAAGGAAACGATATGTCAAGATTGTCACACCGGCTCCAGATGACTATTGTGTTTTTAACAAATATCTCAGGGTGACAGAACACCATCCATCGAATGAAGATTGCTGTCAGTGGGGGGGGGGTTTCCACAGAGTTGTTTTGGCTCTGACACCTACAGTTCTTGTTGTCACTGCTAAAGTAGACTGTGTGACACTATCCAGTGAATTTGAAGAGGAAACAAAGAAGTCTTCCCGAATGACACCAGTCAAAAAAACTGTCACGTCGCTACAATCTGCACTGGAAAAGATAGGACATCAGTGAGTTTAAAGCTAACTCCTTTTCACATTTTACTGTGTTTTCTGCTATTGTTCTATCATGGCACACATCCCAGGTTTAAAAAGTGAATGTATTACTTGACAATGAGATTGACTATGACTGCTAGATTTGTTACATATACACAAAATATTCTCTACATGACATTGCTATTAGACGTTGATATGTGTATTGAAAGATCTGCAGAGCATCTCAAATAAAATGGAGAAATCAAAAGCAGACTCGAGCATTTAGAGATGCCAACCTGATGCTAAACTAAATTATTTATAGTATAAACATCTGAAGTGGGTTTAAAAAAAACAAATGTTTTTATGTATGTAACATTAATTTATATGGGGAATGTTAATCATTTGCTTGCTCCTTATGTGTGTACAGTATGCTCTACAAATGAAAACAGAATCAGAACAAATCCTTCAGGAATATACAAGAGAGTGAGAATTGTAAAATGTCATTCCAGTGATTCATAGCTTCAGAGGGAAGGGCCCAGTAGTAAGGCGAAGGAACGCGCACCCTTAGCCTTACAATTATAGCCCATAATCATAACTGTCCTATATTTCGCCTTGGTTACTATTTATCCTAATGATACACAACAACTCAGGAACGTATTGATGTGCTCCACCATGTAAACACATACTGTGGATCAACATTTTTGAGGACATGATATAAAGCTTCCCGCTCATTTCAGTTACGTTGGTCACAATGGATGGCCGTTTTTAAGTGTGCCCTGTTTCATCCAAGGGGCTTTCCTTTTAACGCCTACTTTGTTTTTAATGCCATACTGCCAAACAGCAGAAAACTAAAACAACAGGAAGTGAGAGGAGGCTGGAAGAAATGCCAACGTTCAGGACCTCTCCTCATCATCTGTTTTCCTTTGTAATTTTGGTTTCTCTTATGTTTGACATCAAAGATCCTGAAATTGTTTTCCACAATGTTGTGCACTCTGTAATTATTAATCTGCCTTGCAAGACGACCGCCTTTGGGGCAAAGTCAGACACAAAAGGCCTCTCTCTGGATCGCTGATGTGGAATGACTAGGAAAGACTAGGAAAAAAGTGAGGCAGAAAGAGGAAGACAAACATGTGCAACGTTGCCACTGAAATAACAAGTGAGCTTTCATACAACAACTGTGAACATTGAAATGTAACTCGAAAGAGCAGCACAGCATATTGAAACACCTTGAAAGGCTTTGAACAAGAGGCTTTATTAACACCCTTTAAAAGCATATTGTTCTTACAACAGTGCCAGCAGAGATAATTGTGAAACACTTATTTTCTCCAGACCCATTCACATTTTTAGGACCTGAACTGATTTGTTACTTTTCAATCACCTGTACATGTTGCACAGGTCCTACTACATGTATTAATGTAGCAGAAGAGCTATACCGTCCAACCAACCGTTCCTGGTCCGTCTACAGTACAGTTTGTCACTGTGTTGCAATAACACATTGCATTGTATTGTGTAGTGTTACATTTTTGATGGTTTTCAACACAGTCCATCATTGGCAAGCCACAGGGAGAAGTTTCGCCAGAGAGACTGGAATAACAGAGAGGCTACAACACTTCCGCATTCAATTTCTTGAAGGAGGTGGGGGACTTAATCATTTCAATACTGTTTTTAAATTTTCTCTGGGGGTGTTAAGGGGTTTTGAGTATAATACATGAATTCCCAAGTTCAATCTGAGAGGCCACAACAGCACTTCTGCAGCGAACTGATGTGGGGTGAAATGACTTTGTTTCAGCCTGTGCATGGCTTTAGCTGTCTGGACGCAGCATAAAGGCTGATGGTGACACGCGTTCCATGTTTTGCCTCCGCTTTAATGTATTACATCGCTCCATCTTTGCTATGACTCAAATATCTCTGGCTGAGCACAGCCCTGCTGCAGGGAGGAAAGGTAGCTGACATGGTTGTTACGCGGAGGTGCCCATAGTGAAATCCCATTAGCTGCCCTCCTACGGACGGCAAATCGACACCGATCTAAGGAGCCAGAGCAGGCGGGTGGCCTGTCTCTCTCACTGGCAGGAACAACCTGCTAGCGCACGCACACACACACACACACACACAGCTGGGAGAGTACTGACACATGGCTGATGTTCTGCTACGCTTGTCACTGATAGTGTGTGTGTGTGTGTGTAGGGATAGCAGTTGAGGCAGGGGTAAGCCCACGATTTAATGTGATGGACAGTATAATGCAGAGCTGTATTCAATTCACTTTCTTGTTTCTGCTATGCGACGTGGAGGTGGAAAAAGACAGATAGAAATAAGAGCGTAACCAAAGCAACAGCCACAGAAGTGAACCAACCGTTAAAAAAACAAAAAGGAGCAAAAGGGGAATGCCAGCTTCGATGTGGCCACCGGTTTAAAATGGTTTCTGGTCAGGGGAAGTGGCAGGAATGGATGCCCAAATTAGAGAGGCCCCTGTCGGGTCCTTAGAAAACTCTGTCATCGTCAGCACGCCGGCGCTCCTGCTATAGCAGGGAAGTATGGGAGCGGGAGCCACCCTGGCGATGTTTTGGTTCAGACGAAGGCCCCGCGCATTCGTGGCAAATTTTCTGAGCCTCCAAAACCACAAGGCACTTGGGAAGACGGAGGCCACGGATCCATCGATCACTGCCGGGGTTGTTTGCTGTTTGCTGTCAAGCAGGCCTGGGAGGTCCCCTTGCCACAACACCGATGCATAATACTCCCCAAGGCACAGACCTCCTCTGCATGCTCCTTGCTGTGAAGAGGGCAGCTCAGAAAACCCAGATAATAATAGCCTTAAATATTGACAACCATGAACACTTTTAGGGATTAGAAGGCTTTGCCTTGGCGGTAATTATATATAGTGCATTCCATTGTTTGTATTGTATGCTGTATCTATATAATACTGTACAACGCAGTGCAAACACAACTTGTTTGGCAAAACATCAAACTGCAACATGTTTTAGTACCACTGTCTTATGCAGAGTGCAAAGGCATTCTGTATATCATCTTTAAAATGTACTTGCACAGCTCAACCGATTGTATGAGTGGGCATGAAATGTAGTGCATATGGAAACTGGTAGACTGAACCTTCACGGAAGTTGTGGGAACATGCCTTTATTTGAGAATACTGTATATGGAGAAGGAAGGGATATTAGTCCAGTGTGAAACCATGCAGATGGTATGACATTCAAACCAAAGCTAGATCAAAGAAGAGAAACCAAGTGAGTGAGTGAGAGAGAGAAAACAAGTATACGACAGACAGCTTGAACAAGACCAAAAAAAAAAAATTTGATATTCATTACCATCAAAACAGACTACTCTCTTTCTTCTATCCTAGAGACTTCAGAATCCACTGCCAGCTCTACGAGGCTTTGTTTCAAGGCCCACGTGTATATAACCATGCAGACATTTGCCAAACGACAATAACATCTATAAAATATAGCTGCAAGCAGCAATGGACGGGCCTAGCCCAATCAGAAACCGCAGCG
>JAODVN010208115.1:0-18878 GCA_025434125.1 Chologaster cornuta
TTGTGTTACATGAATTTGTATGAAAAGTGCTATATAAATAAAGATTGATTGATCAACACTGCAAGAAAGTCCCTGCATGTTTTCTAGTCAATCCACTTTGTGAATTGTACAGTATGCCATTTAGTTCTAGGGGCATATCATTTTTTGACCGCTGTATTATTTTGTTCAATTCAGAAGATATCCAGATGTGTACGGTAAAGCGCTAATCCAGAATCCAACCATTTATTTGTCTTTATTGTGGTTTATTTAGCCTTCATATGCCACCACAACAGTTTCCTGGTCTACAATTCTCTTGAGCAACCGACTCTGACCACCTGGTCTCGCGTCACACACATATCTGTCAGCTCCGCTCTGATTATCAGCGCTGCATTTGCTGTGGCTGGCTATAGTACCTTTACTGGCCATACACAAGGTATGCCCTTTTTACAATACCACCCATTCAGTGGGTCCAAATACAGTATTAGCAATGCATCAAATATGATACTCTACTAAATATGTTCTTAATTTTTACTGTTTAGGAGATATATTTGAGAATTACTGCAGAAATGATAACCTGGTGACTTTTGGACGCTTCTGTTTTGGAATTAGTATAATTACCACATTTCCAATGGAGTGTTTTGTCACCCGTGAGGTAAGACAACCAATGGGATTGTGCTGACAAGCACTGACATTTTAACTGACAAGACACTATACTTATTAGTATAGGTGTGTGTAGTTATTTTGTGAGCATCGCTTTTTATTTTATTGTATTATTTATTTTCTCTATGCCTTCACTGGTTCCTTGGGAAGGATGTACAAAATAAGAATGTACAGTACAAAATTATCTTTATTTAAAATGTATTAGGCCCAAATCACCCTCATGTTTTGTGTTTTCAGGTAGTATCAAATGTATTTATGAGGAGAGAGCTTTCTAAAACTGAACATGTGTACATCACTTTGCTCATAGTTGCAGTGTGCACAGCCTTTTCCTTAGCCATCGACTGTTTGGGTTTTGTTTTGGAGCTCAATGTAAGTACTTACAGCAAGCATTTAACCCAGTAAACAATTATCATACTGTATACAATCCATCTACACTTTATGGTAATCTGTATGTGTGTGTGTTAGTGTGTGTGTGTTTTTAGTGATATCTTGATAGACCTTCAATGTGCTTTCCAGGGTGTCCTGTGTGCAACGCCACTTATTTTCATCATTCCATCAGCGTGCTTCCTCAAGATGTCAACTGGCCGCTGGCTCCAGGGGGAAAACCTGATTCCTTTCCTCCTCATTCTTGCTGGATTATTTGTCATGGTAACTGGGTTGACTATGACTGTCCTTTACCCACAAGACTGTTCACATGGTGTGGAGATGTTTTACTGCACAGACACAAATGCTTCTACTATAGCACCTAATTAAATAAAGAACTGCCTGTAATATTGTAGGCGATACTTCCTTGTTGGTGTATTTCACTACTGTGTTTTATACTTTTAATTTAATTTGTTTTTTTATTTGTCAATTACATGTAATTTTATTTAAAAACTAGTCAATTATCTGCAATAACTGTTTATTTTTAGGAATTATTGATTATGAAAAACTACGCCTAAATTACAAAATCAAAGCGGCGTTTTCAAATCCGGCCACAGGATGTCACTACAACCAAATAAATCTCCCTAAATAAACGTTATTAAAACTACAATGCCCACGCGCGCTGTAATATTTTACATTTGTGTTGTTTTTCAACGTTTGTTAGTTTTTGGCTATTCACTTGCAGCATACTTTGCTTATATCAGTGTAATTAGAAATGCATGCCGTATCCCCCGTCAGGATCTGGGGGAGGTAAATGAGACGCCCTACTGTTAACGGCGTTTTTCCAATGCAGTGGCTTCGGTGCAGCTGCATAGTAAAGTTATATGTTGTCATTACTCAAGAATGATCTTGTTATGCCTGCTTGCATGGTTTGAAGAGGAGATGCGCCGCGCAACGGAATGTCGTTCGTAATAAGGTGAATAAACACGGAACTCCTAAGCGGAAAGTATCTGCTTGCTCACTGAACTAAACAAAACATTGACATGGTAGATCATATCGTTTTGGATTCTTATGAAAGTTGACAAATGCCACGAAGATCAGCAGCAGTCATGGTAAGGCGCGGCAAAATACAGTAGGCTACTATAGAGTAATAATCTATAATTCTGAGATGAGTCAAATACTAATATTAATCTCTTTCGTAGTAATAAAAAAATGGTCACTGAGAAACTGATTACCTCGTGGGAGTCGCCCAGCTACATCACACAAAAGGACAATAATTGAGAAACGAACGCATTGTCAAATAACTTTCTTGGTAAAAATAACAATTTTTCTTTTTGTTTGTTTTTGAATAGCCCAAGGGAACGTGTTAACCATATTAATTTAGCTATGGACAATCATGGATCTCATCGTTCTCCACATCGACAGTCTGGAATGAGGTATGTGGGGCTATTGTTGATCTGTCATTTGGCTTGTCAGCAGCTACAGTATGAAATTGATTGTTATAGGCCATTGCTTTTATTTTTGGGTCAGATAAAAATGGTTATGGTGACAATATGGCGTTGAATGATGTACTGTATCTAATCGCTTATTGTAAATAGTAGCCTATTTTATTATAGCCTACTGATGAAAGAAAATGTCAATTATGCAAACCAGAAAAGCAAAGTTCTCTGTTTGGGCACTGTTGTGCACGGTTTTCAATAGTGCACGACAAATGATTCAGTTGAGCAGTAGTTTTAACACATATTTAGTATGACATAATAGAATGAATGGTGCAACTGTAACCGGCGTAGATTCTTTGTTGTGTTTGTTAATAACTTGTGTGATTCGTTCGATCTCATGGCATCAACCATTTATTGCAGCTGAATAAATTAAAAGAAAAGCACAAATCCCTGTAGTATTACAGCCCGTAGCATCTGCTCCTATATAAACAATTTGAAACAAAAATAAAACATCACAATAGTACTATAGTAAAATAATAACAATTGAAAATGAATGGAAATATAAGGTACAACATTTTGGCAAAATAAATCAAACATAAAAGTGTGTGATTATTACAGATGATGTTAGATACATTGGGGACACCCACCTCTCCCCACATATAGGGGGTCTTAAAAAAAAGGGGCGATATCAGGGGGTAAACAGGATTATTAACACCCCAAACAGGAAGTTCCAAAACTAGGAGGAGCTACAGGGAACAACAGCGAAACAGGCTATACACTACTAAAGAAGCATAAAACAATTAAATTAAATGCATACAAATGTGTGTAACTCTACTAACATGCAGCAATAATAACAATAGGGAGTTTTAACATTGTTACACAACCTCATAATGTTCCTTCGTCCTAATAAGTGAGGTCACAGACATTTTAGCCTCTTGAACTTCACTCATTTCCGGCTCCCAGTGTTTTATTGAGAAATTGCTTTGACCATATACAGAGGTCATGGGAAGTATTTTAAACACAACCAGTTCTACATCCTCTGTACATTGTACTGCAGTGCAATTGTGTTGTACAGTAAGCTTGCCTTGAGTAGGGCCTAGCTCTATCAATTATTTATAGCTTGCTTAATTGTTAATCAGTTATTGATTTGACATTCAATGCTATAAAAATGGAAAAATGGAAAAACAACCCAGCTTGTCATAGAGACTCTATGACAAGCTGGGTTTTCCCAACAATTTCAGCTCAGCTACAAAGATGATGTCAGCTATATTCCAGTGGTTGGAATCATTGAAATAGGGGAGTGAATTTCCAAGGATTTCTACAGTCAGTCCTGGCCTATAGGGAAGGGCTGAAGAAATGTTTTGAGTTTAATTAGAGGTGAAATGGAAAATATAGGGGCTTGAAGTTTGTAACTGTCAAATATTTATAGATTTTCATTTGCAAGCATTCCGGCACATTATTTTATGATTTATTAAATGAAGATACCCACTTGGTGTGTCTCTTATTCATATTTCATACACGTTGAGTAATTTGGCAGCATAGCCACACATCCTGGCTGTAGAAACCAGAGAGAAACAAACTCTTCCAATCTCTCTGCGGTATGACTATTATATGGAAAAGCAAACCGTTTTATTCCTAAGCCTCTTTGGTATGGGTGAAAACACATGTTCTCTGTCTTTTTTGTGGCTTCATATATTGGGAGCCAATAAACTACAGCACTGCTTCTGAAAAGTCAGTTACTTCTCAAGTGTAGTCATATGTGACGATTTCATGTGACCCACTAATGCTATGGTACATTTGGTATCAAGCTACCAGTGCCAAAAATGCTTTGCCGGCTGTTCTCCAAGCAGAATTGTTGGTAGCACACATAAATCTGTTGGCTAGCTCAAATGAAAAGAGACAGATGTCTGAAGATTAAAGAACAAGGTTGAAATTCCTGCTTGTTTTGTCAGCTGCAGTGAAGCAGAGCATCATAAAACTGTTTTAATTGGTATTAAAAAAAGATTGATTAAAACTTTTAAATAGTCCTTTCAAAAGGTATGCGTTAAAGTATGATTCTTGTGCAGTTAATTCATTCTGGACAGCTTGGACACATTTCAGATATTTGGACACACCTTATACCATGATCTCATATGGCTGGCTTTCTCCAGGGCAACATGTGAAAATGGTTAAGGTATCGTGAATCCCCACAGCTGTTTTCAGACAAGCAGGCAATCCAAGGGCACAGCTGCTCATATGAATGATGGAAACTATGGCTAGAAGTATGGGTCAAACTATACATTATACAGAGCTTGATTCCACAGGGCCCTGTCTTAATAACACATCTTTAGTGACATGTTAATGTGACGTGTTAAAGTTTACTCTAAACTTTAACATGTTAAGTCACATTTTAAATGTAAAATATTTTTTTCAGCATGTTCGAAACTAGACACAATTCACATGGAGTCTTCTTCCATACTTTTTTAATGCTACAGGTCAGGCCTATAACTATCATATATTTTATTTTTATTTAATGCACAGTACTCACACTAGGCAGGCATACAGTACAGTACATGCCTTGTCTTTGAATGTAGTGAGTATTTATGACAATATGCTTTCTGCCTCAAAGGTTTTCCACAGGACTTGCTAACACAAGGGATAATGGGTTGTTGTTGTTGTTGTTACTGTGCCAAAGGCAGCACACTGACCGTGCACCAATGCTTATAATTACAGTTTGTGAGATCCTAGTCAGTTAGTAGGTTAGTTATTGGTTGTTTCTGTACATAACCTATACATTGAATATTATTTGTACCTTTTGTAGAGCCTTTTCGAAACACTAATAATCAGAAATTCCAGAGAAAATATAAGGAAGACCTGTAAGACAAGTCTAGGGCCTGTTGTTGATGTTCTAGGACATGGCAGTTTCATGCCGCCCACATGCAACATTTAGAATAACTTGAAATGAATTTGTTCACCATACTTTGCCATCAAAATACAAAAGCATTTAGTATTAAACAGATTATGATCAAGGAAGATGTTTGTTTGATTTGTTGTTTGTGGATTTTGTTTGTTTTACTGACTTTGATGGTGATCAGTTTCAGAGGTGTCCACCCCAGTCACAGATGACATGGGCTTGGTCTGTTCAACAGAGCTGTGGCTGTTCAGCCAGGCTTTGGCCAGTTTGGAATTCCTGTGACCTAACACTGTGTCACAGCATTGGAGGAATCGTATTAGCATTACAAATGTACACAAATCTAAAAACAAATCTGTAGATAGCACTACCATGCTGGTAGTGCTATCTACAGATTAGTGCCAAGTTTCACAATGGGCATACTTGCTCATGCCCACTGTGATTGAGCATTTTGTAAAAGTATTTGCAGTACTGCAACATGCCTGATTGGCAATTGGCATATAAACAGTTACATTGCTTACTTCACTTCAAATGTATAGTTTTCTGTTCTGTGGTAATATGTATTATTAACTTGTTCTCATTGTGCGCGTGTGTTAGCATAAGCCACTGTCTGCATGGCGACTTCAGTAACCTCTGTTTTTCATGTGACCAGCAAAAGGGCAAAAGCATGTTCTGCCTTTGAAAGATGCCTCTGTAGACAATGCTGCATTGTTTCAGGAGAAAGGACACAGTGTGATAGTTGAAATATGACTCAAGGGAGAGACTTTCTCTTTACTGAAGTCAGTTTATTTAAATGTTAGTGTCCCAAAAAAAGCAAGTGACAATTTTCTTTTTGTTGTGTGTGCTGTTGTGTAAAGGCCACTATAAGGATTTAAAACTGTTGTAAAATGGAAGAGTCGACTCTAATCTCATTCTGCTTTTATAGGTAGAAGAAATAGATTACGTGCAACAAAGCATGCTGTTTTGTTTTACTTTGTCATGTTTGGCAAATGTTTACTATTTGTTAACCACACAAAATTGCTTTGTTGTCCTTGGCAAGAATATTTGACCAGCTTTGAGATAAGGCATGAGGGCCATATAGTAGATTCTACTTTACAAACTAGAAAGGCTCTGCTTTTTACGGATATGCTAAGAGATCACCTAGGATAAGATGAAACCTCATTAGCTAATTACAAACAGACTTAACTACATGCAGACTCATTTTGGCTGCTGTACACAGTATACAGTAGTAAAGGACAAGTATGACCATTTGGAGCAATGGCTACTCAATTAAATATAGTATTACTGTACTATACTGTACTGCCACTGTACTTCATGTACATTGGAAATATGACAACAGCAAAAGTAATGTTCCTTGAGCTAGTTTTACACTTTGCATCTGTGCTGGAAGAAGTTGTGGGAAAATGGGTTTGTTTTGCCTAAAATAATAAAGGATACGCATAAGGAAGTGGTGTAGTTCTCATGGGGTCCCTTGGCTCTTCTTGTCCAGCCCACACAGCTTTTGGAGCAATGGCCTTTCCAGACGTTCTTTTAAACAACTTTTGTTTACTGTGGGTGACCTCTCACCAAATTACCAGCTGGCTCTGTGTTTTGTCTTTCCACTGGGATGATAGCCCCTGCCCCCCACATACCTGTTCCATCACCTTCATATCCATCCACCACTTTCCCCCATTTGACTGTATCTGGTGGTATTTTTGTTGCCCATATCTGATCCTCCAGTTTAGTCTTTTAATTAACACTGTAAAGCCTTACTCGGGGGACTTGAGTGAATTAATATAAACACATTTTCCCGTTCCCATGAAGTATAGTGCCCTTTTTGATAAGGAAAGGTAAACAAATAATACTACTGTATTTAAACCTAATGTCCCAGCGTCATGTTTTTGTTGAACGTGTTGAATACTGTAGGCATATATATTTACCCCTCTATGGAATCAGTTAACTGAAATTAATTATGAGATAAATCCATAGTAAGTCATGACACAATGTATAATATTTCATGACAATATGTCATTTCTGGCCTTACCATCCTTTCCATTATGAGGCTGTTAAAACCTTTGCACATACGGTACACTGCAGCATAGTGGGTAAATTGTCAGTGTAATCTCTGACAAATACTATCGCTGCATATGAAAATTGAATACTGTATGTAGACAATGGCATAGTATTGACCAATCACGTCAATGTGGGTCGTGGTTGCATGCAGGTAAGATGTCAATGAGAATAGCAGAAGATCCGGAACACATTGGTCAAAATGTAATATCTGAATATATCTACTCGGCTATCATCTAATGATTAAAACCTATAATTCATAAGCAAGTATCTTTTTCTAGAGACTTTCATTTGTTTTATTTAATCAAAAATGTCCTCTGTTATAGATGTACAGTACAGGGTTGTCACACAGTTTTCTATCTGATCAATTGCGGTCACACACTCACTAGTTCTAACCTTGTGTGGTGTAGTAAAGATACTGTATTTACTTACAGCATAGATGTTCTTTGTATTCGTGTTCCATTCCAGACGCAATCAAGGCTACCTCAATGACAGTGATTCAAAATAATCACTGTCCACTCCAGATCCAGGTCTTCAGGTGTTTCAAATGTACATGATGTCATGCCTTCATTTGACACGTATAGACCAAACATCAAGTTTAAGCATGAAGATCTAGGCCTGTAATGTGATTTCAGTGTGTGTGAGTCAGTGCTCAGATATTGGGTGGGGTTTGAAAAGCTTGCACAGAGATTGATAACGAAAGCTAGCAAAGTAGAATAACACAGCACCTGAGCAAGTTAGAAACACAGTTTCGACAACAAATCCTTCTGTGCTGTATATAACTTGCTCTAACTTCTTAATCTTCAGATTCAAGGAAACAATATACTCTCGAAACCCACAGTATAGGGTTCCCCTGTGTCATTTTTTACTCTCAGCTCTGTCTGTAATCAATAGGGGAATGCTCTGGACAATTACCTCAACATCTAGAGTTGTTCCACTACATTTTAGTTACTCAGTGCACAGTGCATTGGCCCTGCCCACATTGTTCACGTCTGCACAGGGAGGTAAAGCTGATGACATCTACTGCTTGTTACTGTGCGGGCAAAACCTCCATACTGACAGACTGCCATATGAGCTTTGAGAAAGGGAGGGAGCTCTGACAGAGCTTTAGAGGAGGTAGAATCTGACCTCACATAAGGGGCAGTAGGCATGATGCTATACAAATAGGCGAGTGTGTGAATACCTGCAGGACGTACATACTGCTGTAGCATGGGAACTTTTTAAGCTGGAAGAATTAGGTAAGGCTTTGCTCGCACTGTAGTTGCAAATGCTACAATTGTGGGGTATTTGTTTACACCTGCTGTCAAACTGCCTTTTTTTGTTATGGCTACAGAAGTGTATATACAGCACACCATTACGCTTTATGCATTCTGTCCTTGCAAAGGACAATATTGATACATGGAAACCTTGTATTTTGCAATTGACACGGTGTAAATAATTGCACAGTATAATTTACAGCCTAGCCTTGTACAATGTCATTATACATTGTTTCCTGGCCCCTCTGGTTGTGATTCAGCTCATTCACCATCTTGTCATTTGGGTAAAGGTAGTGCACGCAATGTTACAGTGGCATGTTTGAGCCTGTAGACTTGAGTCAGGAAACTATTACTACTGTAATTCAAATGGGAGTGGTACCATTGTATTTGTTGGAGTATAATCATTGTTGTCAATTTCTTAAAATACTTGAGGTGTTGTTTGAAGGGGAACATTGACCGCAAGGCTTCTTCTGAAAGCCTTTGCTCTTTTCTACAGTACATGAGCCCACCTCCCCAAGGGGCCTTCTGTTTCACACCAGTGACTGATTTACCAATGCAGCTAGACTCACTAATCTGAAGCCTAAACAAGAGTCACCATGGCAGTAAACATTCCTACCATATATATTGTATGGTGAACAATTCTGGGTCCTTTTCAGTTAATATTGGCGTATGTCTTCTTGTATAATCATTTATTACCAATATTTAAAATGCCAGGTTGTGGTTCAATGTTTACCAGTTGTAACAGTGTTCAATGGAATTTAAGGAATTCAGGCCTTCCTTTGTTCAGATGTTATAGTCTTATTTCCCTGGTTGGTTCTTAAATTTTTTTTCCTCTGCTCTATAACAAAAAACATTTGCTAGCAGCATGTTAGATTACACAAATTATTTAAAATCTTCCATTTTGGGCAGTATATTTACTTATCTTCTCGGACCCCTTCTTTCTGACCCCTTTAACTAATAAATACACACAGCTTTTTCCACGTATCCAGTGTATAGTGTTACTGTTATAGTCAAATGACAAGTAAAAATTTATTTGGGGCATATTTTAACAGTACTCCATAACATTCAAACAGGTGGAATAAATTCAAATAGTGGAGGTGATAAAATAGATTGTGATTCCAATTTCAGGTATTTATAGGTCAAATGATAAAACTAAATAGTACCATGATGTATTGTATTGGGAATTCTTCAACCTGACTCAAACACACATAACTAACACACACACACATGCATGCACGCGTGTGTCAGTGTTGTGTGTTTGAGTCAGGTCTGTGTATGTGAGCACATATGTGCACATGTCTGTTAGTGTTGTGTATGTGAGCGTGTACATATGGTATTTCAAGTATTTTATTTACTATATGTAGTACTATCATCACACAATCATTTTTCGGAGCTTGGAGAAGGGAAAAGTAATCTAATTTATCTCCATGCATACTGTAAGCCATTACAGGATATACTGTATAAAGATAAAACGATAATGCAGTTTATTAATAAACACCAGTTTAGGCCTATATGTGGTATGAAAACTCTTTTTGCATATTCAGATCTGGGCAGACCCAGACATTTCCCTTCACATCTGTTTTTATCATTTTACCTTTTCAGTCACAGATTTCAAACCAATTTCAAGCTGCAGCAGATGACAGGCTGAATTTCCATTGAATCACGTGTGCAACTCGAGGCGTTACAGTCTTCATCTAGCACAGTGTATCTGGGAAAAGTCCATTTGTCTGCAGAATTAGAGGTTCACAGCATTAATCTATGAGAGTGCATGGCATGATGACACTGGGCCTGTTATTTTCTGTCGTATGATCATGCTATTCAAGCATGTCCTGTGGTTTTGAATGGGCTTGTTTGTGGGAGTTAGACCTTGCAGGGAGACAATGTAAATTAGGCCTCTGCCCATTCACGCTGCAACACGTCGTCTCCATTTGAAAACACACCTTGGGCTTCTGAAAAACATTGGTATGGATGGCAAAAGCAAGGCTAACTGCATTTGTAGTCATGTCACCTGCTCTGGAGTCTAGACGTAACCATGTAGACTATAAAAAAAAATCTGGGTCAACTGTTATTTAGTGTATGATGTAAAGGGACGCAAGTGAGATATGGTATTTGTGTCATTTAAAGGCATAGTAAGCGATTTTAAGTTAATACAGTTTTTGTAAAATTCACCAAATATCGGCTGGTAGTCCAATAGCGTACTGAAAGAATAATCAGGTACTTCTACACAGCCATGGCCAACAAACACAAAGTGGTATGGACAGCATACAACAACAATATCCTAGCCTTCGCTTCACAGTGTGTTTCCAATGTGTGGGGCAGAACTTCTGAGGGAGCACTCTATGGCTCCCTTTTGTTTTGACTTGAGTTCAAACTTACCAAGCGTTTCTGAGACCTTACAGTACCTATAAGACCTCTGAGTGCCATGCAGGAAAGTAGCATGGATTTTTTTTTCTTTTCTTTTCTGACTGGTGCTGTCACAATGAATATATCAGTTGTGTTGATAACTGGTTCCAGAACTGGAACTGTGGGTGCATAATATTGTTGATCTAACACTTTTACTTCCTTGTTTGTTCCACATCCTGCTTTTCCTGCAGTCCATCCATATGTTTAATTTTAGGCAAAAACAAACCCTATATATACAGTACAAACCTGTGCTCTTATACTGTAAGAACCTATAAAAACATTTGAGCGAGCAGCTTTCCTAAATTTGTAATGCTGATGTGTTGGAAATGGCACCTCCTTCTTTAGTGGCCTCTGGCACTGACAGTGAACATTACCTATCGTGTAGCATTCCAGTTTTCAGTTTTCTGAAGGTATACTGTAGCTCCTGAGGGATTTCATGATGTTTACAGGCAGAGGTATGTGACCATCCCGATTTTGCAAGCTACATCAACATTTGGTAAACTTTGCATATAAGCCTGGATCTCTCAATTGAAAACAGTAGTACAGAGTTATCATCATTCAGGCTGGTAGTTTAGTTAATGACAACAGCCATTTGTGTGCTATGTGAAGTGAAACTTTGAGGTGTGCAGTAGTTTGCCAAATCAAGATGTTTATCAGGCTAAAGGTGTCATGATAGTTACTACTTCTCTAAATGTGAAGTTTTAAAGTCTTCATGCATTTTGAGAATGAAGAATGAATGGCCCCTGTGTCTCTAGTCAGTATAAAACCTGTGTGCATGCATGCAGATTAAACACAGTATATCAGACCCCCTGGAAAGGCTTATAATTCCTTACAAGAAGTGGCGTAGTGGAGCCTAAACCTTAGACATTGCTCAGATTTCTTTTATGTGAATACGCACTCTCCTTCCCCCAGGAGAGTGCGTACTGTATGTTGAGAGCTCAGCGCTGAATGATTTCTCAGCATCGGGATAGTAGTGCATCTTCTTTGTTGTGTTGTTGGCTATTGGTGTTAAGTAAGTGAAGTGTATTCATATAATGCTTTTCGCAGACAATGGTCACAAAGTGCTTCACAATTGCAATAATAGAAAAACGGTGTAGAAACAACGCCAATGTACAATAAGAGAAGATGCAAAACCCTAGTACATCATAATCAAAATACTAAATACATACATCAATAATAAAACAAATAAAGAAAGCACATAATAGTACAGACTGTAGACAGCCTGTTTAAAAAAGTGAGTCTTTAACCACCTTCTAAAAGTATCCAAAAATATGAATGTGCTGCGGAAGGTCAAAGGTCAACATAAACAGAAGTACAGAAGCAAAGCCTGCCACAGCAAACGCACTGTGGCCCTGAGGATCCTTTAAAAGTCACACTAACTTAAGTTACTTTTAGAGGCTACATTAGAAACATACTGTACATCTCTCCCCATGGAGCCTTGTCTATTTGACATGATGCATAAGTACATGCTGTATTTTCTACACTTCTTTGCAGTTGTCTACTTTAACAAATGGCTCAGCCAGCTAATTATAAGGCTCTATAATGAAGTCAGCTTCTGTATACAGTATGCCTCTCAAAACCATATTACAACATCTGGCTGTCAATGCTGTTACAGTAGCACTTGGGACCATCTTGTATGGGTCAAAGCCCTTTCATAGTGCTCTGTAGAATATTGATTTTTTAAAGTGCCTGTTCATGTGATTGTTGAAAAAAAAGTAGGCTTTCATTTGCAATCTTTTGAAGTTTGAAATTCTATTAGATGGTCTAATATTGTGCAAACCTTTTTAATAGCATCATTTAAAAATCAAGTTTGAGATAATTGTAATATTTTGACATCTCACAGTTGTCAACTACAGTAACAGTTATCTGTTCAATCAATAATTAGTCTGCCTCTGATTGCCTCAGATGCTCTCTTACCATTGCCTTCAGTTAGTGTGTGTGTGAAACCTGTGTATGCTATCTTTTCAAACAACAGGGTGTCAACCAAAAGCAAAGCGCCATCTCCCCCAGTGAGGTCACCTGGGTTGCAGAGCTTCCCAGGATACTCCCATTTGACCATGGACCGAAAAGATACTTTGGTTGAAGAAGATGTATCTCTGCTTGTGGTTCTACCTGGTGGAGTGGAACAGATTACAACAGTGCATGGCAGGTGAGATGCTTACACTGTAAATGTTGTACATCCATATATCCATGCATCTTCACCCGCTTATCCGGAGTTGGGTTGCGGGGCAGCAGCTCCAGCAGGGGAGCTGCTGGATCTGCCCCAAACTTCCCTTTCCCGAGACACATCAGCAAGCTCTGTCTGGGGGATCCCGAGACGTTCCCAGGCCAGTATGGAGATATAATCTCTCCACCTAGACCTGGATGTTCCTCTAGGCCTCCTCCAAGCCGGACGTGCCTGGAACACCTCCCAAGGAAGGCACCCAGGGGGCATCCTTACTTTACCCATACTAAGGGAGAAGCCAGCCACCCTTTTGAAACCCATTTCGGCTCTATTACCTACATGTATAGGCTAATCTAAATTTAGACAGGACTAATAGTTTATTTGTGTCCTTTTTTCTGATATTAGACAAAAGTTTTTTATCGCGGCTTAACATTTCATATTAATAGTCTTCAGTGTGTGATCATTTAACTTAGTTCAATTCCAGATAAATTGAGGCAGATAGGTGAAGCAGCTGAAATCAACTTGGTGTGTCTCATTTAAATGCTCACATTGAATGATGCAAGAATATTTGAGTTCATAAAAAAAAAAAATGTTATTATATTATATTATATTTTAACCCACAAGTCAGTTCAAATGGTTTTAGCACTTTTCAGTTAAGACATACAGAGATAGGGTAAAAGCACAATCTGATCAGATTAACACATGTCAACACATCTCCACGTCAATGAAATATCTTCTAGAACGAGTCCTTAACTTGCACACAGAACTCAGACCTTTCGCAAACAACTTAAGATATCACTGAAGTGTAATGTTTACTTAAGATCCCTGTCTCACAATGCATACAATTGCTTACATTCCTCCCAGCAACATCTTGTGCCCCTTGCTCTCCTTAGAAAAGTTACATTGATTTATTCAGCAATGATTACATTGTAAACACAAATGAAATACAGAAATACAGTTTTAATACATCTGTAAATTATAATTCATAAATAGGTACTGCTAGTATTACTATGATAACATACTGTGCTATGAAGCAAGACTGTCATGCTCTTTTTTTCCATAGTGACATCAGTGCAATACGTCAAAACCCATTCATCATCAGTTCTCTAATTAGAGTCCTGCTATGCATTGTGTAACTGACAGTGAACCAGATTTCAACACCATGTCTGTTTTGAAGGCCGATATTCACATTAATTTGTTTTGTCACATCTGCTGTGTATTTCAGCAAGCCTTTAATGGATCTCCTAGTCATGCTTTGTGCCAAGTATCACCTGAACCCATCCAGCCACACCTTAGAGCTGGTTACAGCCAATCGAAACCACATCAAGTTTAAGCCCAATGCTCTGATAGGAACGTTGGAGGCAGAGAGGGTCCTGCTTAAACCTAAAGGAATGGAGGACAAAAACAAAAAGACTGGCCCTCAGATGCCCGAGGTAAAGTACACCCTTCTGGAAAACATTTGTCCATTTATCCAAATAGACACACAGTCTGTTTTAGAGCGACACTTTTTGTTTTCCAGGCGACCGTTCGGATGTTGATAAACTATAAAAACTCTCAGAAAACCATACTGCGAGTCAGCCCTCGAGTTCCGCTGGCAGATCTGTTACCGGCGATCTGTGTGAAATGTGAGTTTGATGTGGAGACAACCGTCCTACTAAGAGAAATACAGTCCCAGAGCCCATTGGACTTGTCTAATTCGCTCAATGATTATGCAATAAGGGAGGTTTATGCAAGGGACATGAAGGGTAAGACAAAAACAAATAAAACAAATGTTTTAACCTGAGGTCAAACATGGAGATCGATTCAGCTCACTGTGTCAACAACTGTGTGCTCTCCCCTCAATCTATTTGACTTGCCAGACCAACCTGCTTCTCCTGTGTGTCCTACCTCACCAACTCCTTCAGGTAGTTTATTCTTTATTTATGTACAGTATCTTTAACCTCGTCATTGTTTAATGGCACCAGTTTGCCACTGATAGTGGTTCACAAATCCTTAACATTGTTTTGGCAGGGTCGGTTACACCAGGCAAAGACAAAAATCAGAAAGAGAGAGAAAACAAAGGCCTCTTCAGCAAGTTTAGAACGAGCAAGAAAACATCTGAACAGGTATAGTGTCGTCCATTTTGCTGCATTTAATATAATCAAATAAATACCAGTGTACACGGGGAGGGTGGATTTCTTAGCTCTGCTATTGGTTGCAGTAGATTGCATTGTGTGTTTAATGGAAAAGGGACCCTTATCAAGATCTGATTGGATGTTTGCTCTTTAGGCAACGACAGCTAGTGCTCCAGCTTCCCCAGTCCTTGTGAGTAAACCTCGACCACTTAGCATGGCGTTGCCCAGCTCTTCTCCTTTCGTATCCCCCACAACACCCACCGATGTACCAAAGAAGAGACGTGCACCCCAGCCCCCCATAGTGGTTTCCCAGAGTTGCCCCTCAGACCTTTGTATCCGCCAGAGACTCTGCTCCGAGCCTGATTCCACATTGGACGCTGACCAGGTTAGTAAACATGCATTTCCGTGGCGTTAACGTCAGTTTATCCGTTTAGGGTACATTTCTGACTTTATTTGGCTAAGCCAGGTTTCATCTCGTTCTCTATGCGCTGTAGATATCGGGGTTAAGTCGAGGATCCTCCGCAGAGTCTTCGCTGAGGAGGACGAAGCGTAAGGCTCCCCCGCCACCGGTGTCTCCTAGTACTGTTGTCCAGGATCCTTCATATCTGGATGAGAGTTCACAAGGTTTGTCTCTGTTTATTTTGACTGCTTCATGTATAGCTGTGTTTAATGCATTGCATGATGGTCTTGTTCTGCTACAGTAGGCTGATATTGAGTTCAGTTGCTTAGCGCTGCAAAGAAAATGTATTCTTTTTTTAGTTTTTCACATTTGCACTTTGCCCTGAAAGTCAACAAGTGAAAGGCATGGGAAGGCAGTTCCTCCCCAGACCTGTGTGGTTTTGTTATAAATACAATGCATATAGTTGACTCTCGTGCCACCTAGTGGTCATTCATTTGCAATGCTTTCATTGTACTTCATGCAAACCTTTCTCCACGTTTACCTTTACATTATGTTTTTTCTTTTATTATGTAGTTCCTCTGTTTAACTTTGCAGACACCAGAAGGTGAATTATAATATTACGCTCTTCATTCTGCTTCCATCTACTGTCCTGTCCTAGACAGATCTCTGTCATCCTTTCAGCCCTGAAGCATTTGAACAATTCTTGTCTAGGCCCTCTTTTCCTCCTCCACCTGCCTGATGACCTTTGTTATACTCTCTTTCATGCTGGACAACCATTTGTCCCTGTTTAAAGACACATTTTTGCATTTTTGGCATAAACATTGAATGTGTTGTGCAATGTTTTATTTCTATACTACAATGTTAAAATGATAGATATATTCATAGACTGTGTGTGTTTAAAGACTAGCCTATGCTATGCAGCAAATTGTGTAATCATGTAACAGACTTTAGTGGTAAAATCCCAGTGCCAATATTCCAAAGTTTTACAGTGTGAAATATAAAATAAATAAAACCATTAAGTTTTTCAATGCGGAAGACCCTAATATTACAACTACTGGTTTGTAAATTTTTCAGCTGCCAAACTGCTTTCAGTCAATAGGCAATACCTTTAAACTGTGCTTATAGGGGACGCAGCAACGAATACACTGGAGGAGATCAAGGAGCTGGAGGAGATTAGTACCTCCGGGGCAGCTGTTGACACCCTGGGGGACGATGGCAGTCTCAACTTGTCCGCAGATATCTCCCTGGACTCTCCATCCCAAGACACTGACAAACTGAGCCAGCCATCCGTAGAAGTCACTGGGGGACGTTTGCCTGGTGATCTGTCCGCACATGGCAAGTACGAACTCTTGTACGGTTTCCTGACGTTAAGCCATGCTGTTGTGTTTGTCGTTGGTATTTGCAAAACCTTTTAATGTACTCCATTGACAGATCAATGGCAAGCACAGTGGATAACTCGGCGCTGCATAAGCAAGCTATGCATGCACCTGAGGTTAACTCATCTGAAGTGGAACATTCCGGTGAGTTTACAAGCTGGGGTTTTACTGTTAATGAAAAGATGTCTTCTACTACTCTAACATTTACTGTTTCAGTCTCTGCAGAGAGTAGCTCACACCAAGTCAATGAGGACAGTATGCAGCCAGCGTGTGAGGGTTCAGCGATGGCGAGCGGGGCGGTTGTGTCTCCCACACCGTTTCGGTGTGAAACACGGGAGGCAGAAACGCAAGCTTCTGTCCAGGCGAGCGCCGAAGCCCCCTGCGAGGAGAGCCTGGTGGTCAGCAGCAAACCTGGCCCCACTGGAGAGGATGCACAGGTGCAAACAGACTTTACAGCACTTCCTGTGCCTTCGCAACAGCATACAGACAATGTCGCCTGCTTGCTAACGACACCTGCTACTGGTTCCTTAATACAGAAGAGAGACATGGCCACATTTACAGAGGAGCTGTGCGATTCTGGCCTCAGACCTGCCTTAGAGACCCCCTCAAGACAAACGTCAGCACCAAGTGCTTCTGTTACAACACAGGCAGCTTCTACTTACGCTGCAGGGTCTGAGCCCAAGCCCAAGCCTTCGAACGAGCTGACGAGAGACTACTGTCCTAAGGTGGGGATGACTACGTACACAATAGTGCCTCAGAAATCACTTGAAAAGCTAAGATACTTTGAAGTGGAGCTGACTTTGGAGTCACCTGCCGTGGCTCCAGTGAAGCAAAAAGATATTGTGTCTCTTGAACTGGAAGATGGCACATCACCGAGGGGGCAGACTGTACCACTAACGACATCAAGGGAAAACTCACCGACGTCCTGTAGCTCTGCTTCTACCCACAGCACTGTTGACAGACGTCTCATGCAATTGGCTCACTCTCCTCCACCAGTAGGGGAAGCGGTTCACTTCCCATCACCGACAGGTTTACCCGCCGCAGATGAAAACAATTTGGGATTCCAGACAGGATCAACGGCAGACGTCAAGGAGATGAAAACCCCACCTGCAACTAAACCAAAGCCTGGCTCCTTCCGCATGGCACAGCACAAAAGAACACCTGGGTATTATGTGACTTCAGCGGCAGTCAAGAGTCCCCAAGCCAGTCCTGCCGCTGGCCAGAAGGAGGCGCCCTGCAGCCTAGAACGATTACCACCACCGCCTCTCCCGCCTCCAGTGGAGTGTCTAGAGGAGGCAGTAGGGGGCAGTAACGTTGAGCTAAGCCCGAGGTCAGATGACATCAAAGCGGTACCCATCCTGACCCCACCGACGAGGCAGTCGTCTAGAGAGCCAGCTTTAGGATTAAGCCTGGACAAACTGAGAAGTTTTGCAGCCCCCAGGCCGTACTCCCCAGGCACGCCTTCTCGCTTCGCCCAGGCAGTGTCCTCTGCCGTCCGCAGGTCCCAGTCTGTGTCCCACAGCCCAGTGTCTCCCCGCTCACCGGTGACACCTCCCTACTCTCCGATAGGCGGCCGCTTTTCTGTTAAAAGACTGGCAAAGCCCAAGGTAAGCTTTGTCTTCTTAGGATAGCACATAAAATAACCTCATACGTATAGTATACTGTAATTATTACTATTTAATTATCACTTGCTGAGAATGTCCATGACCAACATATTGTTCAATGACTAAATACATACACATAATTTACAGGTAATTGGTATTGCTTGGTTAATAGGTAATGGTC
>JAODVN010208116.1:0-12124 GCA_025434125.1 Chologaster cornuta
GAACATGCAACTACAAATCAGACTGGTTAGTTAAGTAGTAGTAGTAGTAGTAGAAGAAGAAGAAGAAGAAGAAGAAGACGACAATAACAAAAATATTTAGGATAGACATGCAGCATAAGAAGCTATTATGCTTTACATGTACAAAGTAAACATGTGTATAAATAAACTATATCTGCCATATTTATAACAAATAACACATTTAAGTCAGGTCATGCAATAATAAATTGTACATTTGTACACACAGCATACAAGTAAAACCTGAGTGAAGAGTGAAGCAGCTTTAATATCCTATTAGGAAACATTTCCCAGGCGAGGGTAATGTACTGTATAAGGACACTGACTTAATATATTATTATTATTAAACATTTATTCTTAGGCTTCCTGTTCATGTGACTTAATTCATTAAAATGTATGCTTGGAACATGTTTTCAAGATAATTTTTTTGCTATGAATTGTGTATGACGCAGAAAGAAAACCTGTTTGACAAGGATCTCTACTGTAACTGATACTTTTGCTCCTTGGTTTCGTTAGATGCAATTTGGTATTAGGGATGTGGGGCATCGGTGTGTGTGTGTGTGTGTGTGTGTGTGTGTGTGTATGTGCGTGTGTGTGTGTGTGTGTGTGTCTCAGGCACACGTCATACATGCACAAGCCTACTGTATATGCATGAGTTTGGATTCTGCAATCTGTACCTCTGTCTTTACAACATTGCAGATACCATTATACTGTCAGTGTGTGTTGTTAATGGAAAGGACCCATAAGCCATGTCTATAGGTGTGTGTTTGGATCAACCACCTAACGCCTAACTCTAGTGTTTCCCAAGAAGTTTTTCTCAATCACTTAACAATTATTAAGAAACTAAACACATTCTTAAAACTGCAAGCAAAACCCCACAACATTTATTCATCTTCTGCAAACTAGTAAACACAAATATCAGTAATTGACACAAAAATCACGGGAATCATTGCCCTGACTCCTAAATCTACTATATTGCAAGCTCACTGTCAAATCCTTACATGCAAAAGAACACAGACAACATCCAATGCAATTGGATATCCTTATAAAACCCCACGAGGAAATATTTTACAGTAATGAGATGTGAATATGGATGCTGGGTGAGGACATCAGATTGGAAGCCTGCAGGGGTGGCAGCAGCATACAATGAGCTACAAAGAGGAGTGAATGGGCAGTTAAAAGCTAGGTGTTTTATATTTTATATTACAGCTTAAACACCTCCAATGTATAGGGGCTGTATCATTGCTTTGCATTACTATAAAAGCTTGTATTTGTTCAGGTTTAACAATAAAGAGACATTTTGTCAATATGTTTTTGTTAAGAACTGTTTTGCGTTGCATAATTCAGTGGCATGATCTTTTGATTGCAATGCTTTACTGCATGCAATCAGACTGTCATTTTGTCACAGATACATAGTATATTGTGGGTCTTTGTTTTGCAATATTAAATATGAGTTTATTTAGTCAAATCTCCTTGACACAATTGTGTTATTTTGAACATTTTGAAGTTCTTGGGCCTATTGCAGGTGAAACATACTGTAGTGTTGTGCTAAGATATTTTACTGTTGTGGGATTTGCGCTTACAGTGTTGAGAATGTATTGCGTGTTTCATGAATTGTGTTTAAGCAACTGTGAAAAACTGTAAGCATTGTGAAATACAAAGCTAAAATCACTGTCAAAACGTACCCACTGTTCCCTATAGAGACGTTTTCCTCCAGTGAACATCTTTACTTGTTGTTATTCCAGTTGCTCTTCTGCCAGCTTGGAGGATTTGTTATTTCTCCCCTCTCACTAAACTCAGACAGGTGCCTCCCTAACCCTCCACCTGTCAAACATCTTCATTATGGAGCCAGGAGAGGGGGAAACACATAGGAAATAGATCCCAGGAGAGAGACTGGGTTCATCGTATAGCATGTACCTGTTACTATCCCTGCGACTAGAGCTGCTGGCAGAGCACTCTCAGTGTCTCGCCACGGTGTAGGTTTAGTACAAAGGTTATGTCTATTTAGTAAACACCAGGCCTGAAGCCTGTGGAGGGAGGGAGGGAGGGAGTCAGTGGGGGAGATTTGGGGGGATGGGTTAGGATAGGGTGACAAGAGGGAGAGGGGGAAGGTTTTTTAATTTTTTTCTGGAAGAAGGAGGTGGGCAGAGGAGGGAATTTGGGGGGAGGGGCTTGGATAGGAAAAGGTCGCGCCTGTTGTTCTGATCTCTTGCAGAGTGTGAGCATATAGAGTGTGATTCACAATGCTCACACCAGCCCCCAGGTGAAAAAGCAGCCATGAGCGTCTGCTGCTGGCAGGATGTGTTGCGTGTGCGCACGCATTCATGTCACGAATCCTGTCATCGCTTGTCCTCAGAATCCCTTCAGTAACCGAGCAGCTCATCTGGTTTCTGCCTAATTGTTCCATTGTGGTAAAACAAGAAACAAGGCACTGCAGTTGTGCAAACCCCCATAAAAGGACACAACTAACTCCTCCTTCAATGTTACAGGTTCTCTTAAGAAAGATACACAAGGTAACGGATCCTTTATATTCTCTTTGAGTTACTTTTATTTCATGTATGTTCTCTTTATGTTCTCTCTCTACCCTCTGAGAACCAGTTATATCACTATCAATACCTAAAGGACTGTTTTCCTTCACGACTTACAAACAAGTCTGACACTGTTTAATTAAGACCACTATCTCGAGTAGATAAAACATAAACTTTTAGTCACACACGCGTGTCCAATATCTGTTGGTATGCGCTGGCACACTGAGAGGTACTGATATCATCGAGAGGCCGTCTGCCTGTCAACATCCCCCCTTCCCCCGCCCCCACATGGCTCTTCTCCAGACTGTCAGAAATGCAGCTGAGCTCAAATGCCGGCCAACCATCACATTCCTCTGTATGAAGCAGAACGTCGTACTTTCAGGCAGTAGCTCAGGAATCGTGTTTGTTTCCATTCCTTGCACCTCGCTTGGCTCGTGTTTCAGTGCACACAGTCTCGGATTTGAACATTTCGCTCACCTTGCGCTACATTCCAGACAGTAGAGTTTCTCCCGTCTCAGTCAACGCCTTGTTTTTGAATCACTGGCAGCGCAGAGCCCATGTAACCTACCTGTGCTTCTTGCAAAAATATGTGGATGAAAAAAGACACTTGAGAAATGCAGCAATTGCAGTGTCTCCAGAGAGCCAGAGAAGTCAGAACCCACTTTCAATTGAGGTGTAGGTTTAGACCATGTGTGCAGATCGGAAGGAGAATAATGTGCGTGGAGAGAGCAAGTAAAACAGAAGGAAAATAATAAATAAAAATATGTAAAAGTGTAATTTATAATGATAAACTTGCGATATTGTAGGACTCAACATTTTAACTTGCCTTACAGATGTAAACACAACCAACTACAAGCGTTCAAACAGATTGACCTCGGGAGGCCTCCCCTGCTGTCAGCCTCCCTGCTAACCCGGCTCGTAGAAGCACCCATATAAATGTGATATAATATAATAATATATATATAATAAATATAACTCTGAGGTTTCGCAAGCGCGATTTTTAGCTGTGCTCTGCTCCAAATCTGACAAAGCGCACGCAGGGGCCATGTGAAACACAGATTTCTGTGGTGTGGGAGGGGGGGCTTGTGAACGCAGCACAATAAACGTTCGACTGGGTTCTGCCTTCACAGATTTCACAGGGATCAGAAATGGCTTAGACCTGTGGATCCAGGTGTTGCTGTGAACCGATTGGCCGATCAGCTATAGACCGTAACTCAACTTAAACCGCGTTAAAAACGCCCTTCCTCCACTGTGCAGGACGACTTCCGCTCTCCAAATAAGTCCCTGTTATCTGATTCACATGGCTTCCTGAGGAGACAGTCCACTGGCCCACACTCCTCCCTTCTGTCATGGTCCTGTGGGACAAGGATTTCCTTGATGGGTACAGACATTCTCTGATGCGCTCCATCAGTCCAGGATGTTGGGCACAAAGAGCATCAACCATTGGGCCCAGTGATTCTGGGTGACAGCCATGGTTGAGACCGAGGTGGTGGGAGGGAAGAGGCAGAGAGCTTTCTTTTGTTAAAACCCAAAGTTCTTTTTGGCTCCCATAGGAGATCATCTCATATCTGCCCACAGGACCTGGCAGCCCAGTACTATGTACTAGAATGTTCTTCAGCTCTCAGGGGCACCATTTAAAAATGTTGCTATACAGAAATCTGGATTTCACATGGGCCATGCCAGCCCCGTGTTCCAGATTTAGTGAGTTTTGTTTTTGTGGGATTGAAAAAGCTACATAATGTTTATGTTCTCTTAAGATAATGCTCATATATCAACGGGATGTGGTCTGTGTTTAAACAATGAAGTAGTCGTCTGCCTGGTTCTGTTATATTCCGAGATACCTGTTCAACTGACAATGAGCACACATATTGTTATGCTTTAGAGGCCATATGTAAACATAATCCAGTAGAGCAAAGACGGATATACAGATTCAAAACACACACAAATGCAAAAACACCAGGAGAGACAAAACTCTTTGCGGACCTCACATTAAGTAGCGGACATGTTTACATTGGGTGGGTGAGATTAAGCAAAGGGAGAAGTAGGGCAAGGAATGCATGCAGAGAACAGTTAGTCTATTGTGTCTATGCACATTTAGCAAGTATTTATATAAGCACATGGTTTGCCTAGAGAAACAACCAACATCCTAGCAAACCCAGCCTGTTATCCCACCCCACGCGTTGTAGTTTTATGGGGTTTAGAAATTCATGTATCTCTGTCCCTCTTCAAGATGACTTGGTACTTTCACTGCTTGCCACAGCATTCAGCGGTCACTGTTAAGCCAATCTGAAATACGTCAGTGGCTAATTGCTTGTCCTTCTTTATCGATGCATTTTGGCAGAACTGGCAAAATCGCTAGCGTGCTGTCTTTGAACTAAAATCGCTAGCGTGCGGTCATTGAACTCCATGTGTACGTCCAGAGCCAACATTTTGTATGTTGCTTGTGATGCCACAACAGCATTATACATAGCTTTGTTAGTCATCAAATCAGGACTCTGTGACAACAAGTGTGATGACAAATTCTGTCTGAATGTGGGCATGGTTGCGATTCACAGGGGCTGGTTCAAGCTGAACAACCCAAGATCTTCAATCAATCTAATTTTATACATAGCACTTTTCATACAAATTCATGTAACACAAAGTGCTTCACACTACAATTTCAAACAAAAAATGATACCACGACTCATGTTACACTCATCATCCCAACCCTCCAATCACAAACAAACATAGGGAGTGCCTTTCCACCATTCCCAAATCACAAACCACAAGGGACCCCAGACACCCAGATCTTATTAGTATTTATCAGATTGTGGTGTACAACACTCTTTATCTTGACTTTCCTTGGGAATGATGTTTGTAGAGCCCTCAAACGAGGCTTTCACTGGTTAAAAGGCTAACTTTCACAAGATGAAGGAACTGTCATAATTTCACGAACTAACTTGCCAATTCACAAGCTGGTGGCAGCTGAGCTCACAGTTGACGGAATGTATGTGGCATTTTTAGATAGGTGGGAACCATGGTAGAAAGGAATAGGTCAATTTAGTCAGTTGCAGGCAAACTCACAGTGACAGCTGACTACACAAGTTTCTACAGGAAACTATCAGAAGTAGAGCAAGGTAGCGCTATTAAGTGAGGGCCAGGGGGTTATCATGGTTCACTGGGCATGATACTGTTACATTAAAAACAAAACTGAATTCTTTCATCTCACATTTTACAAGTTTTGCTCGACTGCATTGCCAAATCGTCCATCAGGGAGCTACAGGTGGTTATCAACCTGTTTAATATATTTTGCTTTAAAAAAGTTAACAATGACACTGAAATTAGACTACTTTCAGATCTAAATTAACAAATACTAATTACTAGACAGCTAATTACTATATTTTACTAGCATGCTTTGACACTTTTGCTAAATAGTGCAGAATTGCGTAATTATAGACAGGCCTTCTGTGAAGCACTTGCTTATATCCATACCATTTCCTTTTGACATGCCATCTTGATTACAATAATAATGGAAATCTGCAGTGTCTATCTACAGTATCACCGTAGCATGCAAGCCAAAGTATTAACCTTTTCATCTTTCTGAGTTTAGAATATTTGTGCAACAAATGGTCTCACTAAAAACACATCGGAATTTCATCAAATAAAAAACACGTCAAAACCTATATATTTGTAAAACATTCATAGGAGACACACCCTTAATATAAATGTTACGTTATTCATTGGTTCAATAGAACCAGGGCAGTGGACCGTGAAGGAAATGGCCTACAATGACAACACCAGTCACAAGGTCCATAGTCTTATGATGTATTTTCTGGCATAATTACACTAGTCTTATGCCCCTAAATCATAGGGTTAGCATATACATCTTACCTTTTCTGGTATTTCCTAGCTTCCTTCAAGTGCAGTTGATCATTTTACTTTTTTGAGATCACTAAGTTCATATTGCACAGAATATCAAATTATGACTCTGTCCTGGATTTAATTAGCTGTCCCTGATTGTCGGATTCTTGCTACAGATGTTTCGACATTGCCTCACCGCCACAGCAAAATTTAAACAGTTTTTTGAGGAAATGCCACTTATTCAAATAAACACAGCAAGAGGAAAGTTTGGAAGGCAGACTAGAAGCGGTGTTAAGGGGGAACATTCCTCCTAGCTTTGGAGGCTATGCTATTGACAGCAAGCGTGTTTTTAAACGGTATGAAGCATCGCCATGTAGTCATCATCTGGTTCTTTGCTGTGCCTGCATTGTGAAAGAAGAGAACAGTGCTGTAGCAATACATGCTTGCTAAACTATCCAACGCCAGTTCCTTGTGAGGTCCCGCATGAGGAGAACACCAGGGACATGCTAGGACCTGCAGAAAGACACACCAGAGGGGTTGCAGCGCGACAAACAACCTGTCAGGGTTGGCATCTTACCTGGAGTAGAAACACACTGCGGTGAAGCTACAACGTGAAGGCACACTCTGCAATTACCCTTGTGGCTGAAACAAGTATTGCAACAGATTGATTTGAAAGCTGAGAGCACCTGCATGCTGGAGAGATAAAGGCTGTGTGAAAACAAACAAATAGCTGGGCAGATATTTTAGGGTTTTGGGGAACTTGTAAGGTATCGTGTATGTTTAATTAAAAATGTTAAAAACACGTATTTAAGGTGATGTTACATTAACAACAGGCCATCAGGACAACAGGACGACATGACCACTTTAAATTGGAACAGCAGCTATTCGGGAAAATAGCAGATTACAGAAAAACATTTATTTAAATGGTTTAGATGTTAAAATCCTTTTTTAAATATATATTCTGTTTCAATTCTTTTCCAGCATAACCAGTAAACCACATTTACGGTACTATGAGTCAGTACAGACCAGCAATGAGCATTTGAAGGAATAAAACATTTCATCATGTTAGTCTGTTAGATACGCCTGGATAAAATCATATAGTGTTGAGCAATATACTCACTCTGGAACTCTACATAAACCGCTAAGCTGAATTCACAAAGCAGCCTATTCAGTCACCTGGAAAGAGTTAAAGGAGGCTAGTGTGAAGATTGTGTGAAGCTGGGATCAGCTGAAAACCAAATCAGCTGAGAGATCATGGGGGCAGTGTATGGAGGCTCTGTGATCATAACATTGTGCTGGGTGCAACCGAGCCAGTCACTCTATAGCTGGTGTAAGCCGCTCAGCCAGCCAGTGACACACATCGCAGGGTTCAATCAGTAAGTTGTCCAGCCAGTTTATGTCTGAGACACACACACACACACACACACACACACACACATGTGCACACTGAAAGGTATTTAGATCATACAGCAGGCACTGCAGCTTACTCTCAAGCAGAGAAACACACACACACACACACACGGGCCGCACTCTGCCGAAGGCAGACACACGTAGCCACGCTTCCGCAGGTCAAAGAGTCACATGGCGCTGCATGCAGGAAACTGTGACAGATATGTTCACGGTAGGGAACAGACAACATGCAGGCTGCCGCTAGGACAGAAATATGCACCCTACCAATTTCACGCAGGACTTTGGCAGCCAAGAACCACTTTGTGCTGTAATAATATCTAGGGGTGGCGTAGATGCGTTTGTTGCGGCATTCGAAGTGCAATAAAACACAACGTGGTGTCTGTGTGCTGGAAAAATAAGCATAAGGCTCTATTAAATAAATATATTTTAGTAGATAATAACGGTACCATTCTTCATCTGTCAATCATTGTTGATTCTCACTAAATAAACCTCGAGTCAGCAAGTAAGTCATATAAATCTAGTCTTGTACGGACTTGCATTGTATTGTTTCGCTGTCTGCAAGGACAGTTAGTATTATTATTGTGCAATGAAAACAGGTCTGGCGCCTGTAAAACAACATGTGATTTATCCGGGCCTCTGCACCGTTCCCTCGCGGTGAATGAGTTCAAGATGATCGTGGCGCTACGCTGGCTTCCACCTGTTGAAACATCCATCAGAATAGGCTGTCACCGCGGGACGTGTCCATGCAGGTGAATCCTGGCCTGAAGTAAAGTGGCAGGTGGCCCTGCCTCGAGCACAACACTGTATACTGTAGGAACCAGAGCTGTGATTGCAAACGGGAAGGTGTTTCTCAACAATCTTGTTCTGTGGAAGCTGTGAAAAACAACTACATCTCTATGTAAACACTACAAAAATGCTCCGTCATGTAATGAGATGATAAAACTCTTATTTGAAGGGCGTGTGCTTTCCTACTGTATGTTGTTCACTCCACAATACAAGCACAGCTAAGCAATGGCTTGGAAGCCCTGACTAGGGCAGCGCATGTCCGGTCACAATCCCAGCGCTTCTGTGAACAGAGTCAGGATTTCCGTGGTGGGCCCTCTCTGCACCTCAGCCCCGTCTCGCTGCCTGCTTGCCAAGCGTCAGAAACAGAAGCAGCCCGGGGTGATGCACGCCTCACAATGAGCCTATTGTACGAGCTGAGGTAATGCCATAATTGTTACAATCCTCTCATTCAGGTAAAACCCCCCCCTCCCCCCGCCCCCCTGACTCTCAGTATTGTAGCTTTGAGTGATGTTGGATTAATCTGGTATAATGAAGGACATTAAAGGTGGATATGCACCTGGCCTGCGGCTGGAACCCAAACAAATGTCTGCATTTGTGCGCGTGTGTGCGCGTGTGTGCGCGTGTGTGTGTAAGCCAACGTCCAAACATCTAATATCGTAATATTGTTATGTTTTCACAGTGAAGCGGTCTTTTGTGGGAAAGCTCTAATAATTCCATGTTAGCATTGCAGAAGCTTCACATTTACAGGACGAAGATGCAATACATATATTGGTCTTAAAAGAGCACTTTTGTGGAGGATTTATTCCTACATCTTCGCACAAAAAAAAGGTTATTTATTTAATGTTGGTGTCTGTCTTATCACGGGGGCTTCTATTTCGAGATAGGGATTTCAGCCCCTCTCTATCTCCCCCATGCTCCCGACACATCCTGGGAAGATAAACTGTGAATATTAGCCCCTGTTGAGAGGGACATCAGGGGTGGGGTGTGGGCTGGATGGTTCTTGGTTGCTTTCCATCTTTCAATTGAGTCTGGGGAGGGCCCTACGAAGAGCTTCCCTAACTTTCATCCGTTACGGAAACATCTGGAATCATCTGCCTGTTGAATGAAATTGCGCTCATGGTTGTCTGTCTCATCCAGGAGCACTTCCAGGAACACCATCATTGTGTATAGATTAACCGGTCTCTTCAAAACAATAAATTAGGGAAGCGCAATGAATGATTGCCAATGAAATGTTTAGGCATTGACATCATATCCAGGGAGTGAATTCCTGCAACTGGGTGGATCAGTACTGTAACACGTGTATGGTGCAATTATCTGTGGAAGAATAAACTCCCCTGTCATTAAATTAATACTTTGCATTGTTAGTCTGTACATACAATTACAAGTTCACCATTTAGCATTTAATCCAGAATGTCTTACTGTACAGTGAATACATGTAGTAATGAACATACAGGGGTTGGGCATCATTGACAAGGAATTGTCAGGGATTGGACCCACAACCATTCTGCCTTGAGTCGACCATCACCTCTGTAGCCTGTAATAGTTCCTCACCTTACTAAAAATACATATTTAAACACTACCTGGGTCTGTTGTTCAGAGTACACACGAGCAGGTAAGCATACAAAGACAATGTTAGCACGGCATGTCTCCCTTTGCCAGAGAGAAGACACCACTGTATACGTGTGATGACAGACGAAAGGTCAGAGGTCACACCTGCTGTTCAAGTACTTCTTTAGCGCGCGCACACACACACGTGAGCAAAGCGTGGTCCCAGTCTGATTGGCAGCACCTGCAATATGGCTTCAAAGGGCTACAGACTCCTTCTCGTCAATGCTTACATAAAAACAATTGCAACACATCTGCTCTCTAATAGCAGGCAGCTCCTCCTTACATCATTTACCATTCACTAATACAACCAGTATATGTAGAAACACCACACACACACACACATGCGCACTGTGTAAACACTTGGTAATGCACATTGTACCATTTGATTAGATTTCCACAAAAGCTAACTTTTCTCCCCAGAGTAAGCCTCCCCTTTCCTATTGCACGGTAAATATTTAGTAGTTCTTATTATGTTTCCATTTCACTGATGTCCGGCTGCGGTGTGTGTGTGTGTGTGTGTGTGTGTGTGTGTGTAGAGCAGAGCATTGTCGGGCTGGCTCCAGCCGCAGTGGGGATGTGATTTTTGGGTGTAGGCGGTGAGGATGTTTTGCCTCCTGCGTTGTGACATCTAACCCCCATGCCTTCCTCTCCCAACCTGTGCTACCTCTGTCCTAGTTTTATCTTATTATCACGCGCACGCACACACACACAGATAACACTGGCTCCTGTTCCTATCAGAACATTCTGTTGTTTGCTGACAACCTTTTCGGCATCTGATTTGACTCCTAAAACGACTAGTCTGTTGGGGGATGGGACCCCTGCTTTCAAAATGGTGAAATACAGTTTTATTATGATTGCCTTCGTAGATCCACCTAGTGATATGTTTTATTGCGCCCAGAGAATGACGTTTCCTCCCTAGCGAAGGGTTTGTTTTCCACACACTGCATCTAAAACACGAATAGCCTGAGGTAGCCTGGGGTGGGGGTGGGAGTAGAGAATGTGATCTATAAGGCGCTCTGCGGAGGAAGGAGTTCCCAAACAACCACATGTATGAGTGCGCATTTTATACATTGTGTTATTACTGTATGATACAGTTTACTCAATGCCACTTTGTTAGTGCACAAAGGACCAGCACTATATGTGTCAACCCATATCTTTCCTTCTTGTTTGCCCTCTGGCCATTTCATATCTCCTGCATTACTGTGTGTGTGTGTGTGTGTGTGTGTGTGTGTGTGTGTGTGTGTGTGTGTTATGCCAGCGCTGCATGACTGCCTCACCCACTAAGACAACATGGCGTCATCCCATGTCTGTCCCGCAGCCCCTGCCGCTCACCCTCGACTGAGTCAAACTCGCATTTCCTCTCATCTCGCCTAACGTGCGCTGACACCGCTCTTTGAAGTGGCTGGACCTGAGGCCCGGCCCAACAATAGCAATCTGATCCTGGGGTTACGCACGTAAGCAAATGGCTTATGGGCCCATGACAATGGAATTAGGACCCTCCTGCACTTGCCTCTCTATGCATGTACATTATACAGGAGAGACAATGCATGCAGATAAATAGGCATGACACATCCATCCTACCTCACATTGGCCAATGAGAGCTCTGCTGGGTTCCTCGCCAACAACCCGAGGTTGTTTGCCTTTGCAGAGGGACTGTGTGTTCTTCTTTGTGTATCTGCCTCAACTATCCCTTGGACAAGTACAAATAGAAACTATAGGTTCAGAAAGTGCTTAGAATATGTGCTGTTATAGTGTATAGTCAAAGCAAATATATATCCTTGCAGAACCTGTTATTTTCCCACTTCTCTGTATAGCTCATGCATAATGAAATGAAGCCATTTATTCTTTGCTCTGGTACTGTGGTGTGCAGAAGGGCCCTCTGTTGGGTCTCTCTCTCTCTCTCTCTCTCTCTCTCTCTCTCTCTCTCTCTCTCTCTC
>JAODVN010208224.1:0-12118 GCA_025434125.1 Chologaster cornuta
TAAATTTGATTGGCCAATTAACACATTTGCCTAATTCCTGCAATACCTTTGTGGCTATTTCTGATTAATCATTATATTAGAATCAGAACATTTATATACTATTAAATAAATTATTTATGGTTTCAAATACATTGAACTATTATTATTATTATTACATATGTTTGTAGTCCTCCTTGTAGACCTAATAACAACAGATTCAACCCATCAAACTGCTCCTGCTTCAGTAGATTAACATCCAGCATTTACAAAAAAATTACATTATTTCAAATTGTGTCGAGTATAAAATGTGATACATTTCATTTTACAGGGAAAATATAAAAATCATCTGACCTAATACAGCAGTAAGTGACAAAATCACTCAGAACAGCGTTGTGCGTTCTGAGTGGTCTGAGTGGTTGTATCTTATCATTTTTATGGTGCAGGTGGAGGCAGAACAATGACTCAAGCCCAGGGCCCCCTGTAGTGTAAAGCCCACCCTGCTAACAGAAACCACAGGCCATACACTACATGTCCTACTCTCTATAATTCGTAGTATTAAAAGGATGTATCTCATCTAAAAAGACAGCTTTTTTAAAACTTTAACTTGTGGTTTAGGCTTAATTGTGATAATGTACAATAATACAGTAGGATGAATGTAATATAGCCCCAAAAACGTAACTAAAGTGAATTCAGCTCATATTTCTTAAATATAATAATAAAACAAGTACAATATAAAAAGTTCATATCCAATCAATTTGGCCTATATGTGGATTGAAATTCCTGCTCTGTGCCACAGAAAGAAAAACGCAAAACAGGACCAATAGCTTTTCAATATTCAGCCACTATACACACCTCCACTAAACAACAAGCATTTGGGATGGGGGTAAACCAAACAAACCCGATACATACATAGTTCAAAAAGATAATTCATCACTCATTTGGGTGGAAAGAGGGAGGCGGATCATTTTCCACATCTTTTACACTGCCAGAAAACCCAAATGGAAATTCTTATAAACACGAAGGTATCCTACTCAGTTACTCAAATCCTCTTTAACCCTAAACAGCAATCCACATACACATGTCAACGGCTATGTTCGTCATCTGCTATGGCGTTCGCTGTGAGATCTAGATGCTGCTACAGAGGGCTCACAAAAGATGCATTTTATGGATTTATTGCCATGTGTGAAGCCTAATGTACGGGTGGTCAATTCAACGAACTACACTATATTACAGTTTAAACCTACTTACAATATTTAAAGAACAACTCCAACACTGCATGAATTGACTGCAAGAAATATAACATCCAGCTGACAGACAGTTGGTAATCCATCAATAGGACACTATTAGGCGGCTCCTTTGTCTTCCAGTGGAGTCAACTCTCGATGAATGGGCTCTCCCATTGCCACTAGCAGTGAAGAGAGTGCTAAGGGGACAATGGAGAGATCATCCAAACTAAAGATTGTTTAGGGCTACATGAATGAAGTCTTAATTTACACAGCAAAGCAAAGTTTTAGGACAGTTATAATTTTAGATTGAGCGTGTAGGTGTTGTGGAAGACCAAGTTGTGTATAACGACCAGATACATAGATAAAACGCATGAAGAGGCTGATAAAGTTCAGTCACATTTCTTACCAGTTGCGCTGGGCTCTAGAATGGTGTAGAGAACTACGACAGTCCACAGAGCCGTTGCTTGACATCTCCGCAGACGATGGCTCATTGACTCCCGAGTTGGATACATTCCTCCGGCTCAATCCTGGTCTACGTCCCTTTCCACATCCACTGGAGCGATAAACACGTGCAAACGGGAATGTCGGAACAACAAGAAATAAATGTCCCTCGGTAGCCTCAAAGAGAAGGAAACACGTGAACCGGTGAGGTAAAAGCACGAATCACTTTTCCTTGTCTGCGTCTGCCCGCTTCTCTTTCCTCATAGAGTCCCAGCGGTTTTCCCTCTAACTGGGAGCGCAGCGCTTCTAACCAATTTCTGCGAGAAGGACTCGCACACATAGCCACCTGGCTCTGATTACCATGACACGTGTCGCCACCTTGTGTTCATTATTTGGTATTACTAGGAAACAGCAACTGGAATTAATTTACAGAAAAATATACAGCGTTCTTTTTCAATTATTTGCAGTGAGTTTGATCAAAGATCCTTCTCACGCTAGATTTTCTCAGTACTGGAAATACTATACTATAGCTTTACCTGGCCGTGTGCCTGTCGACAATCAAGTAGCCCATAGCCTATGGCTACTACATAAATAGGCAGTTTTTCTGAAAAAAATAAAGTAATATAAAGGTATGAACCACAGCTGTTTGTCTAACAAGTAACGGTAATACAATAGGCTAATAAGTTGTTATTGGCCTACTTATCCATGTATCATTTAAATATATTTAGACCATTCTTGGCCATACTGTGCAGTTTTCTAGATTTATATTTAGCAAATTCAGAAATTAATGGAAATATTTACTTAATATACAAATACATTTTTAGTTATTATCAATGATAAATTATGATATAGCCTATTATTATACCACAGATATAACCTAAATTAAACACTTTTAAAAGGTCTTAGACTAATGATATATTCATCAGTCACGTATATCAGCTAACACACATACCTCTTTTGTGATTTATTTTTTTTGTCAATAAAAACACACCACTCCAACCTAAAATACTATTAACATCTCACCACTAAAACAGTCTACTAGTACTGTGTGAGTTCAATTAGCCAAATGAGTGAACGGCAAACATTACTCAGATATCACAATTGTGTTATGTGTGAAATGCTCATGAAAAGATAACATTGCCTCTATAAAACAGGAGAAATGCAGACAATGGACATTTGCTTTGGAAAAAGGTGTAGACAGACAACAACAAAACCATCGACATCACTCTCAGAAATATGTCTTTTTAATATTACTTAAATTAAAATCTTACTGTAGTCTATTCCAAATGATCTCTTAATACAACAACAAATATACACTTTAATTTTTTCCCTTTGAACCTGCTTATTTAGGTTACCATACATTTATATGGCAGCTATTATGTTTTCTTTAAATCATAACCATTTATCTTTGTAATAAATGGTCGAAAATTGTCCAACGTTCAACTCATAAGACATGTCCAAGGCTCTGGTCAAATATGTAAATTATTATATTTGATGTCTATTATTATTTTTCTTATTTTTTTTTCTTTGTCCTTTTTAAAAATAAAATAGGGTTGATAACGCAACCAAGCAATGGCGGCCCTTTCTTAAACTTGAAGAGGACAGGGGGATTAGGGGTCGTGAAGATCTTGTTTGAAGAGGATATCCCCCAGACTCTGAGACACAGAATCTCTTTGTTGTAAAGGTGATGATGTACCAGGTCGGCGAAGGGAATAAAATGTTAAGTGATGGTGATGGATTTTCAAATCCAACAGGCACGTTTTCAGTTATCTCGAGATCCCTCTTTCCTGATCTTCAGAAGAGTGTAATCACAGTGTCTGTTCATTCACCCCCGTGGAAATGTGTTAGCACTTAACGCATGCTTCAATCAGCAGAGAACATAAGACAGGTTCCGCCACAGTTCAGACATCATTTAACGGCTGACAGAGAAATCGTGACCTCACTGCGCCACTCCCCATCGACCTCAACCCTACATGAAGGTCCATCTCTACATCTAGCCCATGTAGTCAGGGATGGGCAGTATTTATGACACATGTATTTGAATGTGTACAGAGAACTCTGGTACATTTCTAAACGATTGGACAGCCAATCTGCATTGCTACAACTGTTTGCATAGCTTCATCTAACTCTACCACCCTATTGAACACTTAAATGCATAGCTTCCAATGTCATTGCATTTTGCCACTCTCCCTGGCTGCTGATTGGTCCACGACCATCGGTGTGAATGCAAAAGTGAACACGGCTTCCAGACTGTAATCTAAGCAAAAATGTAGTTTAGAGCAATAGTCAGGTGGATGCTTATAAACACAGGATTTATTTTCAGTGCCCACACAGAACAGACAATTGGTGGATTGTGAGGAGATTTTCACTTGACAAAATGTGTATTAGCTTACAATCGCTTACCACACATTTAACTGGTTGCATGTGTATGTCAGATTTGTTAGGCAAAAAAAAGCAGTTGTGTGCTCGCAAACATTGGCTACTAAAGGTCAGTGTGGCAAAAAACTAAAAGCTTATCTGATTCTGGCTTAGAAGCCCCTGCCCACTACATTTTGGTTTTCTTGGCTGTGCATTACTTTTTTTAATGTATCAAGCTAAACATTTTGTTAAATACAGTATATTTTTACTAAGTCAGCTAGCTATTCATGTTGTGTACATGCTGATGAAATAATGTTGTTTCTACAACCTGGCTCTGTAAATATTAGCATAAACAAAGTTTTGCAGACCACACAACAATATCCTAGCCTTCGCAATGTGTTTCAGATGTGGGGTGCTGCTTCTAAGGGAGCAACCTATGTCATTGAAGGAAGAGGTGCTCCATTGTAAACATATTTTTTAGTGTTTTTAAAATACACGGCTGCTGTATTTTGTAGCATATTTGGTATTCTATTAGAAAATAGGTGCATCCCCTGCTTGTATCTCCTACATCTGTGTATGCCTATCTGTTTGAACGTCAGCTGTTGTTCCCTGGAGGATTTATCAAAACCACTTGACACTTTGCATTGTTAGACTTGCCCACACCCATGACAAGAGGCCCAGGCTTCTTCAAAAATATCCAGACAGTTTTCTGCCTGAAATCACAAGTCCAAACCTTCTCAGAAACAACAGTGTTACATGTATGAATTCATAAGCTGTATTTTCTAATTAAGATTTTGTTATAGGCTACATTCATAATGTGAATTGAAGACTTGATGGACCATGTCAAATGGTCAAAATCGTGAAAGTTAAACTCAGTTACTGGGTTTCTTGTAGGCTGCAGAAGAGTGTGTTTCAGACAGCATATCATTGGAGCTATTCATGGGTGGTCCCTGACTCTGATTACCCATCTGTCTGTGTGTGTGTGTGTGTGTGTGTGTGCGTGATAATTGTTTTTATGTGACTGACATAGCTAGATGCTATCAAAGGCTAGACGCTATCTATGCGTCATTACATAAACAAATAGAAGATGTCAGTATCTTCCGCCCTGTGCTTGACTTAACAGCACATAGCTACTAAGCTCCTAGCTACTACAGGAATACAAATTTACCATGAGCCCCATACGTTAGCTAATAGAAAATATTGTAGTATTAGATATAAGATACACTACATTTGAATCAAACGTGGCTGAAATCAACATTACAAAAATAATGTTTAGGCTGTTTGGTTCATTCCACACGTGAGTGCTGGAAGGCTTGCTTCTCTCTCTGGTCATTGTTAAAACATAAACTGTGAGTTGGGAAATACATATTGGGTTTTGTGGGTGCTACAACGCAAACAAGGAGTAAACCTTTACAAAGTTATTTTTAAAGGCCCTGGCAGCACACAAAAGGCCTTTGATGTCTGCTTTGTGGTCATTCCACTGGAAGCCAAACAGGAACGTGCAAGAGAGGATATGGATGTGGACACCATCCAGGCTCTGTTCAGCTGTGTGGTCAAAGTCACTCCTATTCATCTCCTCCCTGTTCCAAGCAGCTTTATAACCCCACAGATCTTAAGCAGAATTCAGGCCAGACATGCGTAACCCAGCCCAGAGAGAAATTGGTGATGATTCATGTTCCATGTTCGACATCTATAGTTGTCAAAAGCTTTGTCAAGGCCCCTTCATAGCCAGTGGACCATCATGAAAGCTTTCCAGTGATTGCTTTTGATATCAGGATTATAAATATGGTTTTGGAGCTTTTGCTTTGATTCATTCGTGTTAGCAAATAGCTTCGCTTTTTTTCTAAACCACATTCAGACTATTATTTTACAAAGAAATAATCACAAACTATAATTTCAATGTTTATGACATCACTACACCCAGACTTGAAAACAGTCGCAAAGTACCTAACCACACCAATCTGGATGCTAAGACATGCTCTTGTGGCTGAAACCAGCATCACAGAAATGCATTATTGTTTTCAGTTGGAAACTCGGAGAGCACATGTACCTCGCAGCTAAGACGAGCTTGCATTCCTTCTCTAAATATCCCCAAAGAACCACATGCACTTGCATGCACTAACAGTTACAGTATGTTTTATATGTTTAACACAACACTGTACTTTATAACACCATATCACAATCAAATTGCCGTTACATCTATCCGCACACCGCAGCGCTCCAAGCTTACCTCAAAATTTTACGAATGATGTCTTTCTCAGACACGTTGTCCCCGTCTGTGCCTTTTAGGGGTGACACAGAGAGAAAAAAATACAAATGTATAGGCTTCATGCCAGGCCCAGAGAAAGCCATTTGGACATCTAATAGCTAGGACCAGGCCAGCTTAATTATAAGTATGCCTCAGTGTGATTACCTGACGTAATGACAGCCAATCCAAATACAAGCTGTAAGCCATTACTGGCCGAAAGAGGGGAACACGTTATGTGCCGCACCATGTCAGCATTGCACCAATGGAACAAAGCAGGAACCAGGCAACGGGAAAACGTTTCCGTCCTAGCTTACGTACCCACATGGGGATAGAGAGGAACTCTTCAAGGTTATTAGACACCCCACCTGCTGGTACCTTAGATGAGTGGCAGCAGGTCCAAACCACACGCTGAGCCGTCAAAACAATAATTTACTTCTGGAAACATTTATAAATCAACTTGTCTATAATAAGGGTCGGTATGTGACAAATAAATGCTTGTAGCTGCAGCTGAACTGACCTTTTCAGTTTAATTTAAACTATGACAAGTTAATTACTGTAAAGGTTTAGGAAGTCATTCTGGAGAAAGCTTGTTGGTGTTTGAACTTGATCAAAACATAAACACCTAACCTGTCAACCCCCCTTCCCCATCCCATTGTAAAGGCTTTAGTTGTCTTTGCTTTTGATCCCATTTGATCCCAAGCAGGCTACTGGCTTGTTTTTTCAGCACAGATAATCAGGAGAACCTTTAGGGGTGCTCAGCCATGATGAAAATGTGATGTGTTGGCTTACATAAAGAGGTAAATCACAAATGTCACTACAGACCTACTATTATTAATATGTTTCTATGATTGCATTTGCGCATAAGTCTTGTTTAAACATTGGTGAGGGACAATACATTTTTAGCATCCGTTTTCTGCATTCTGGTGAATTTCTAGGCAATGTATTCATTCACGCACAAATTGCTAAAGCAAAATACACAATTATGCAAAAGCTGACCATTTTAAATATAATGGAATATAATGCAATAAGGGTCTCAGGCATTCTGCATTTCTTTTAAATTCTCCCCCAAAATATGTAATGTTAACAAGCTGAAACTGCTTAAATATTATTTAATTAATATTCATATTCATATATATAACATTTTATTTTTGAGCACCCCTATTAAGGATGTAAAAACGACCATGCACAGAACGGTAAAAAACTAGCGAGCCATGATATTTGGTGAATTTGACAATTGTATCCTAAAGCCTAGCCCTTTTTACATTTTTTGTTGTTGTTTTTGAGAATAACTTTAAACAGGTATACTGACAACACAAAATACATCTTTATTTTCTGGTAAGAATAGATATTTTTGTACATGTAGGTATCCATTTGTTAACCAGAGAGATTCTCTTATTAACTAAAATGGTGGCAATTTAGGTCTAGAAAGAAGAAGTTTTGTGAAACTATGTTCAGTCCACTACTGGTAAATAGTACTAATGTATTTTCTTCTTTATTGTGCATATGTTTTACATCCACATCTTACACTCTTTCTAAAAACATCTGTCTTTTTCTACTCTGTCCTTTTGGCTGGAGATCGAGCTTATGGCAGCCACAGACCTGCTAACACCTATTAACTACAGACATTTATCAGGATTATAGCGTCTAGCTAACATCACAGGCATATGTTTCACACTTTTTGCATAAAGGAGGAAGAGAATATCTTTCTCGGCTGGTCTCAGAAATGTATTTTGAGAGGCATTACCTTTTTAGATGCATCGTTCTTCTGAATGCTGGATTGTTGATTTCTGGGTGCCTGGATCTGTTCATCAACAACAAACACACTTCCCAGCAGAAAACCTATCATTTACATTGTCCTGTACACTCTAGTATCTCTTGTGAGTGTTGCTTTCCAAACAAAAGTCTGCCAAGTCGGTCACTGTTGGCTTAAACACCTCTGTACACAGGTGAGGTGTATGACTTTAGGGAAGGTCAAAATCTGCATGACATTACACACACTATTTTTAATCATTTCTCATGGCTGTTTTATTGATGTTCGATATGTTAGTTCTCCAGGCTTTGGGTTGTGAGGCTCTTGGGGGGGAAGGCATGAGGTTAATACATGTGGAATAGAGAGAGCACTGTGATGAAGTTGCCTCTAGTCACTGAATTGAAGTCAGCATATCAATATCTCTGCTTAACATAAAGTGACACAACAGGATGACATTCAGATAAATACTTAAAGAGCGCTCGATTCAAAATCACTAGAGCCCGGGCACGAGCATTCCTTATACATTGTCACACAGTCCGCTTTACAGTTGTCCAGCTCTGGTTGCTAAGGGAATCCTGGGAGGCTGAAACCAAGCCAGCACTTGAGGGCAACTTCTAACCCAGGAAGAGGACAGGTGTCCTGTTGCCGGGGGCGTGTGGGGAGGCCCCAGCAGGGGGAGGGGGGGTGTAATCATGTGATGACTGTGGGGCCCGTGCGTCCCGTCCGCTCGTGCAGCTGTGAGACCTTCAGGGCAATGTCCACCAGGGGCGCTAGCATCACCTGCACACACGATTATGATCAAGTTTAGTGTTAGCGGGAATGTTAGCTAGCTCTGCTGTCGAGACTCTAGGTTATAATGGGAATCATCCTGGTCTGTTGCGGTGCAGACTCATTATGGTACCTGCCGTATATATTACTGTGGCCTTTACACAGTTCTGTGAGAATATGCTCATGCTCGCAGAATGGCAAACAAGGATGTTAATTTTGGTTCTCATCAATCGCTCATCAAAATGAGAAGATGCAATTACCTTGCTGCGATTTACTCTACATCCTTATAGACTACAACAACAACAAAAAAGCACATTTTGGGTGATCTAGAGTTCTCTATGGAGTCTCGACTGTATATACCACCAGAAATGTTGGTCATAGTTTTGGACATAGAAAAATAGGTCCATGTTAACGTAACTGCACACTAAGTTGTGTTTTTTGAGCTGTAAACTAGCTAATAAGACCACTGTGATTAGACACATTTATAAATGCTGGTGTTAATATTGACAAAATTCCAGTTTTTCTAAGAACAATTTGGTCTGAAAATGGCTCTACAATAACCTGACATGCCCGATGGGTTGTTATTCACAAGTCCATCTGGGGAGCCATGCATCAAAAGAAATTGTAAACGGCATAGCACTTTCAAAAAATGACCTAAAATACTTACACCACGCCCGCGTAGTTATCAATATGACGCTGATAGGTAAGTTGAGTTGCTATTCTGACTCAATCGCAGTGATTTCTAGGATTTCCGGACTGATTCTCGCAACAAAATGTAACTAAAACTTGCTAAATCAGGGTGGTCTCATGCGGCTAGCTCTACACTTCATATCCTTTTAAACAGAATTTCTTTTGATAAAAACAGGTGCTTTTGATAAGAATATGAAAACAACATTTTCAGCATCCATTCCAGAACCGCCCATGTCAAAAAAGCAGTCTATAAATCAAACTTGGCTAACGTCAGCCAGACGACCCCCTAGCCTCAGACATATTTATCTATCAAGTTCAGCTTCTGAAGCAATACATTTCCTGCTAATCTCACTCAAGGAGGCTTTGTGAGCATCACAGAGGATAGAGGACTAAGCACATCTTTGTGAAAGTAGATTCCCTTTACAACAACACATTTCCCAATCTCCCATATCAGTCAAAATTACTTTATGAAGTGTCAGGAGCTCTTAATCTTATTTTTCCACCAAGGCTTGTTTCATCCGCCCCTGCTCTGCATGCTGGCTATTAAAACCAGTCATAAGTCAAGGTCTGGCCAAACATCCCTGTCTTCTCCCAGTTTTGGAAGTCCTATTTTGAGCATTTGAGTTGCACCTAAAACAAACTGGCGGACCAAGTTTACGGATCCTCGCCAAGTGGAAGCCTTCTGGGGAGCCATTTAGTTTGACAGCTGAACAAAACTAGGTCCGGGCCAAGGAAGAAATGATTTAGCTTTAGCTTTTCATATGGAGCAGCCAGATCATATCGCAGTTTGGCTACATCTCAAGGCCCTTATCGGAATTAGGATAAAATTGTAGCAGCTATTTAACATGATGTTTTGTTCTATGTTGGCATTTCCCCACACAACACTACTATAATGACGATTTAACAATATTACACTTACATCTCAAGCATTTTGTGGTGAAAGTAGGGTGCAGCTCTCGGCAGTGTGACTACAAATATATTTGAACACCATCTGCTACACATATCTGCTTATCTTTGAATTATTATAGTTGGAAAATATCTTCCCCCCCAAACTTTTTGGCAGTTTCAGCCATATATCAGAGTCCCACTGCTTCTTTCACGAACATTCATGTTTCTTTACCTGACATGCATTTCCCCCCTTGTTTTTAAATAGGTCCCTTTGGCCACTGACCTGTGGGTCCTGGTTAATCTTCTGGGGGTCCTTCTCATAGCTGTCTATATAGAGCCTGATTGTGGCCCCGGCACTGCCTGTCCCACTGAGACGGAAAATAATCCTAGAACCATCGGAGAAGATGATCCTCAGGCCCTGATAGAGAGAGAGAGAGCGAGAGCGAAAGCGAGAGAGAGAGAGAGAGAAAACAAAGTGAGAATGTGAGTATGTAACCGAAAATGCTCCTGTGAACCATGGTTAGCTAGTTCTCCTTCTCAGTTTAGAAGAGAGGGAAATACATTGTTTTACAAGATGTTAACAACAATGATTTTGCGTTTCAGTTTTGCATACTTCGTTTAGTATGTACATACAGAAATGTCTCATAATGAAATAAAACATAAAAACACAACAATTTAAAATTGTTTATTTTTATTCCCTTCATTACGACTATGGGAGTGCTATAGGGAAAGTGGAGAAAATGCAGATGTACTCTAAAGCTCACACCTGGTTTTTGGACACACTGCCGTCCACAGGGTCAGTGTAGGAAAAGTTGTCGGAGACAGCCACCTCGTATGTCTTGTCCCCTGAGGAGAGTCTCTTTCCCACAAACGAGGGGTCAAACATGGCCGTCTCCAGATCGTTGATCATCTTGTTGGCAGCGTCTGAGTCAACCTCTTCATAATCGTATCTGGCGAAAAATGACGTGTACATACACAGACAATATTATATATATTATATATTATTATGACATATTTTAAAGAAAATATGTCATAATGTAAATACTTGTTTATATATTTTTATTACAGAAATCAATATAAAAGGTAACGAGAATTCACACAAGTAGGTTCTCCATATTACTACTAGAGGGTGCAATAGAACCATGCTAAAGGGAGGAGCTGGTTAAGGCAGTGTTTCTATGTGAAATATATGCTGTACAGCCCTTTGAGACAACAACGTGATTAAGGGCTATAGAAATAAAATTAACTTAACTTGACAAAATCAGTCTAGTATATCTGAACGCAATACAACAAAGGATATGATTAGAAATATAATAATGACACAGAAGGTTCCACTCTAAACCCACTACAGTAAAAAGCTTGGTGAACAACCTGGTAAAAAAGTTTCTGCCGAACTTCTGCCAGTGGTCCTTCATGATGTCTTCTACGCTCTGCTTCCTGGTAGCCAAGATAGACAGCCAGGCAAGGACCGCCCACAGGCCATCTTTCTCACGGATGTGGTCAGAGCCTGGCGAGCAGAGAAATAGGACAAATAGAGAAAAAATGGCAAAGGGAGAAATAATGACAAAAATAACATACTGTAATAATAATAATAATCAATAATAACATAATAAAAAATGTAGTTTAGTATAGCTTGGTGAAAAACATCACCATTACAAAATGGTGGCAAAGATGGATGTATGGGTGTTTCTCAATGTCAAGGATGCTTCTTTAGTAGGACGGATTTCAAGTATGCCAGGTCATCAAATCTTGACAAAGTACCGTTCCATT
>JAODVN010208434.1:0-12108 GCA_025434125.1 Chologaster cornuta
AGTAACTCTAATCCATTACAGAAATGTCCTAAAAAATAAACAGGTTTATGGCTTATCACGCATCAGTGTGATGGCAACTGCTTGGGCAGGGAAGCTAGTCAAGGGTTTACAACGTTTAGTATATAATAGCACACTTTACATGATATTGCCTTATATTATTTAACGTTATGATTCTTTCGCCACACTTGTTTTGTGGTAATTGCTGAAATCCTTCTCAGAACGATTTATATGAACTCCTGCTGTAGTCTTTACTCAGAGGTTTCGAAAAATTCAATTTTCAGATGAGAATACCCAGAAGCAATCTGATGACCTGGGAGTCCAGTTCACAAACAAGTTTATCCAAGACTCTGAGAACGTGACACTGATTTTGACACTGTTGGAGGTAGTCTGTTCTTTATTGTTTAGGAAAACAAGTTTGTTTCCCAGAGCAGGAAATACAATAACGAATGCATGTTTGCTTGCATTTTTAGGAGTTTGACTTCCATGTTCGGTGGCCTGGTGTGAAGCTTTTGACGGCCCTCCTGAAGAACCAGTGTACCCAGGTCCAGGGTGTCATTCTTGTCAGCCCCATGGGTGAGCTCTGCTGTCCCTTATGAAATGTCTTCATACTTGCATTACATTGCATTTATGCATAGTTTTATTATTTTTAGCTAAATGAAGACATGAATAAAGCAGTAAATGCATTGTAATTACTCTATTTCATGTAGACTGGCCCTAGATGTGATTCTAGCGTGTGTGTGTGTGTATGTGTAAAATACATCTTTATCTATATCACATATCACCCCCATCCTTTCCACCACAGGTGTCTCCAGACTGATGGACCTATTAGCAGACTCAAGAGAGGTTATCCGCAATGATGTAAGCACTATCCCTCTCTGAAAGCTTCCATCTAGTAGTAAACCACTGGGGTCACTACTTATGACTTGGCTGATTGAAATTATGACGGTGAAGCCATGTGCTGGAAGTCCTATATTGGACCTTTGCTCCCTAGTACTCTGGAGATGAATGACCACCTTGCATCTTTGCCATTCACCAACAGGGCTTGCTATTGCTTCAGCAGCTGACAAAAAGCAATGCTGCCATTCAGAAAATTGTGGCATTTGAGAATGCTTTTGAGCGTCTCCTGGATATCATCACAGAGGAGGGCAGCAGTGACGGAGGTACTGCCAGTACCTAATTACAGTGCATGCTTGTAAAATGTATTTAACCGTAATGGCTCTTTAATTAAATATCGTGCCTGATTAAAACATATTTGCTCCAATTTTGTAACATACCAGTATGTGAAATAGTAGGTTTCCAACTAAGCACAACGCACGTGTATTGATTTGGTTTGCAGGTATTGTGGTGGAGGACTGCCTACTGCTCTTGCTCAACCTCTTGAAGAACAACAGCTCCAATCAGAACTTCTTCAAGGAGGGCTCCTACACCCAGAGGATGAAGCCGTGGTTTGAAGTCGGCGATGATAATTCTGGCTGGTCGGCCCAGAAGGTCACCAACCTCCATCTCATGCTGCAGGTGAACTATCCCCTGCCTACATGTTTGCAACATCGTGTTAGACTGACAGGACCTAGTCCTTGCACAAGATTCAGCCTGGCTTGTCCTGTCTGTCCTGTACAGTTGGTGCGAGTAATGGTGTCCCCTGTGAACTCTCCCGGAGCCACCTCCAGCTGTCAGAAGTCGATGTTCCACTGCGGCTTGCTGCACCAGCTTTGTACCATCCTCATGGCCACTGGGGTGCCTGCAGACATCCTTACAGAGGTCAGACAACCCATACGCTAGTCTGCACGCAGTGTTGTCTGTCAGTAGTCGAGAGCAAAGTGGTTTTAAAAGAAACTATTATTTTGAATGTAGTTTAAGCTGCATTCCTCAGTCATCCCTTGTAATGGTGCCGAGTTGTTCACATGCTTGTTTTCTCTCAAACCCATCCCCATCTTTTCTAACCCCTTCCTCTATGTCCCTTTACTGTTTTGTTTCAAAACATAAATACTGAGGATTATGTTGCTTTTTATGAAATGCCTTTGTTAATGTTCATATTTGTTTATGCCAGTAGTTCTAAATGAAACCTGTTTGTCCTTTTAGACCATCAACACTGTATCAGAGGTTATCCGTGGATCGCAGGTCAACCAGGATTACTTTGCCTCTGTCAATGCTCCTTCCAACCCACCAAGGTATGACTCATTTCCTATTGATCTGGGTCAGAGAAAACACTTGAGCGTAGCTCCCTACTACCTTTTCCCTCCCATCTCCTCCACCCGTAGGCCTGCCATCGTGGTGCTGCTAATGTCCATGGTCAACGAGAGACAACCGTTTGTGCTGCGCTGTGCAGTTCTCTACTGTTTCCAGTGTTTTCTCTACAAGAATCAGAAAGGCCAGGGGGAGATTGTTGCCACGTTGCTTCCCTCTACCATTGATGGTCAGTTAAAGCTGGAATGGCTAATGAGACATTTTGAAATTATGACCATTGGTTTGTTTATGTTCTTCTTCATATAATGAAGCCATACCCCTTATAGCCATTCTCTCTGCATGCACATCACATTTTGAGCTATCGTGGAGCCATTCTTCTGCTCTTCATGGCCCCCTTGTGGTCAGAATCTTAACGGCACACCTGCTACAGTAAATGTTGGGGATAGAGTTTCTAGAGCACTTCGCCTAACACCAGACCCCTTTGTGCCAGCAGACGTGGTTGGCACTGCTAGCCTAACTCCACGCGTGCATCCATATTATTTTTACCCAGCAAATTCCATCTCTGCGGGCCAGCTGCTGTGCGGGGGCCTGTTCTCAGCAGACTCCCTGTCCAACTGGTGCGCTGCTGTGGCCCTGGCCCACGCCCTGCAGGACAACCTCACCCAGAAGGAGCAGCTGCTGCGCGTGCAGCTGGCCACCAGCCTGGGCAAGCCCCCCGTCTCCCTGCTGCAGCAGTGCACCAACATCCTCTCTCAGGTAGGGCCTGGAGGGTGGAGAACGCTACTGCGGCACACGTCATTCCACCAGCAGCATAGTGACTGTTTACATGCCCACTGATGTACCCTGAATTATTAGATGGATCAGTATTTTATGTTTGGGATATGGCCATGTTCACTCCTTTATGTTTGGATCGACATATTTAGAGTATTATTGGAGTATGAATGAGCGTGTAAATGTGGTCAGTATAAGCATCTTGTGATAGCCTGGCTGGGATGTGGCGGTCTTTGCTGCCTCGCTGTGGAGCTGAACAGTGTCACGTTATTGTGGTTTTGCAGGGTGATAAGATCAACCGGCGGGTAAGTAATGTGTGTGTGTTTGGGGAGCACATTATTTTGGCTTGGCATCTGTAGCAAGGGGCTCCTTTGTTTGTGTGTGTGTGTGTGTATCTGGGTTCCCTTTTTACAGCTCCAACATCCCTGTCCCTTGTTTCTCAGTTCACACAGATTTACTGTACCTGAGGCTGGGTCTTATCCACCTTATTTCAAACAGTGGTATTATGCATGAGGGTCCGGACGCAACTCTGAGACAAGATGCTCGTCTGAAATGGTCCCTTCTGGCCCTTGTTAGCATGCATAAGGGTCACACTTAATATAATGATCTAAATATACATTATATATGCACAAGGCCTGAAATTAAACGAATACAAAGTATATTGACAGGGATAAAACTGTTTTTCACTAATATAAGGCTGTGATGATGGGCAGTACATGCAGTATGCAAAGACAGAGGGGCAGAGTATTAGTGTGGAACACCTGTTAATCCCTGCGTTGGATTATGGCAATTTTTGTTGTTGCCTTAAAATCAAAATCTCACTGCTTCTGCACTTGTGCACCTTTTTAAGGGAGATGGGTTCCAAATGACTGATTTCAACAATGGTATAAAAGTGTGGATAGTGTATATACATCCCACAGCACACATTAATCTTTTTTGTAATGTATTTTCTTTGTTCCCCATCTACTTTTTGTTTTTGCATTCATTACGTTACAATTGGAGACTAAATCTGAAAAGGTGATTTCCAAAGTTTGTATATAGTATGCCACCCTCTTTTTGTTTTGTAAATATATTTTTAATGTATTTTATCTGTCATTGTTAAATTATTTTATTATAATGCGTCTTTCATTATTCTGAAATAGCAGTCTGCTCTGCATGTTGTGAATTGGATTTTGGACAATTTAAATTGAACAGTTTTAACAGTATATATATATTGTTTGAGTCTATATGATTCAGACATTCAACATTTGTCATACCAACCCACAAACATGCTATCGTCCAGTGGGTCAATAAGATGAAATGTCCAACATTGCATAACTGCATGCTGGCATACCTCCCAATTTACAATAGCACAGGAAGCAATAGTTGTTAAGACATGAAACAAAATATGGGTCTGTTGCGTTTGTGCACTTATTCGGACCACCAGTCAGGTTTATATCTAATGCACGACACCACAGGGTTGTTTTACTCACATTGTTGCTTTCTTTTTCACTTTTTAAAGAACAAGGGTGCTTCTCTCTAGCATGTTCTTTGCTAACGAAAGACCCATTCCCTATCATCATTTACTTGCTTTGGGAAGTGGTTCCTCCTGCTGTACCTTTTTTTCCCCGGTGTACTTGAGTAAACACAGAAAGAGGAACATTTGTCTTGATTTGTCACCATGGCGATAGATCAGTGAATGTGTAGTATTGGGTCACAATAAGCTTCCTGTTAGAATTATACTAACTACACCTAACATGACCTTGTTTAAATGTATTACTTCTTGTTTGTATCTTGGTTGTCTGTGGTTTGTAAAAACTTCATTAACTTAACGCAGAGAGGCGTTGTTTGTGAACCTGGCATGATTTGGATTTAAGACTAATCTGTTTGAGTTGGATGATATTTTTCTGCCCTGTAGTAAAAGTCCATGGTGCGAAAATAAACTTTTCCTACTTATGTGCCAGCAAACATCAATACCTCCCATTTAACCCTACTAATAGTTTTAGGTGTGGCTTTGCTCTGTTATTTTCTCTGCTTGTTTGTTGGTTCCTGTTTGAATTTAATGCAAGAGCATTTATTTTGTTGGCCTTGTCTTTCATTTGAATGTTTTTGTTTGGATTAAATCAAATTATGCATTCGGTTAAGATATAGAAAAAATAATATCAGTGACACCTGCTATGCAACATTTGGGGATAATACAATGGAAATAAGAGTCTATATAGGGACAGCCAATTGCAATTAATTAGATTTAATCTGAATGCATTTAATCAGGATTTGTATGAGTCAGGATCAACTGACATGTGGGACTGCACCAGCATGTTGTTCTCTGCAGTCCTGCATCTCCGTTGTGTTCCAGACTCTTGGGCTGAACCTAAGGTGTTTCCAGGGGAGAGCGTGTTGACATGTGCACCCAATGTTGTCCACTCCACAGGGCAGCAAAGTGCAGACCAGAGTGGGGCTTCTCATGCTGCTGTGTACATGGATCAGCAATTGTCCTATCGCTGTCACACACTTTCTACACAACCAGGAAAATGTTCCCTTCGTATCCTTCATGCAGCTGGTCCAGATGTGCTCGATAGTCCAAGTCTACCTTATCCAGGCCTTCATGTATTCATTAAATGTGGAGTCAGGGATTTATATTTTTTCTCAGAACCTCTTCTTTTTAATCCCTCCACACATAGGACATTCGTTACCAGGCTAGGATAGTGCGGCCTACACAACTTTGTTTGTGTTCCCATTCACAGAGTGTAGAGACGCCATCTTACATTTTTCAGTGCACACACAGAACAGGCATCTAGCAAGGGAATATCTGTACATATTAGCTTTTTCCACAAGAACAGTCTTAACTTTTAAGTCATCCTACATTCAAATTGATTAGGCAGTTAAACAGCCCAGGGGATTGAAATTTCTCTCCAAGCTACAGTATTTGCCCTTACAATTCTGAATGTCTGGGCCACTAATAAGTGTGTGTGTGTGGGAGAATATAGCCTTCCTGTGTTTGTAACTGAGTGTTGTTAGCAGGCCTTCCCCTCCCAATAGTTGCTGCTGTTTCAGATTCTGTGTCTACGCAGATGCTCTGGAGCGAAGTAATCCTTAACCCCCTGACCTTTTATAGCTGACGGGTCAGATCTCAGAGAACCTTGGGGAGGACGAGAGGCTAGTCCAAGGCCTGTGTGCACTGCTTCTGGGAATCTGTATTTATTACAATGACAATTCACTTGAGAACTACACCAAGTAAGTTACCAGCATGCTAATGGTTTTTGTCTGAACCCGAACAATATGAGATCAATATGTATGCTAAAGAACAACCAAAAGCTTGAGCAATACCTTAACCAGGTACTATTTATCCTCTTCATGTACCACACTGTCCTCCTTTAGAGAGAAGCTGAAGCAGCTTATTGAGAAGCGCATTGGGAAGGAGAACTTTGTTGAGAAGCTGGGCTTCATCACCAAGCACGAGCTGTACTCCCGCGCCGCCCAGAAACCACAGCCCGCCTTTCCCTCGCCAGAGCAGATGCTCTTTGACCACGAGTTCACCAAGCTGGTCAAAGACCTGGAGGGTCAGTCGCCACACCGCTGCCCTGTCCACGCAGGCTGTGCCTTGATGTTGACACTGCCCTTCTGCTTCTCAGGTGTGATTACTAAAGCAGTTCACAAGTCCAGTGAAGAGGAGAAGAAAGAAGAGGAGGTGAAGAAGTCATTGGAACAGCACGATAGCATCATGACTCAGTACAAGGAGCTGATCAGAGACCAGGTACACGCTTGCTTTGTTTATTCCGTATTAGCTTTCAGAATTTCTGCTAGATGTTTTCCACATGATAAATGGTCAAATGAGTTGAATTAAATGTGCGTGGTCACACATCTGTGTTCTGCTGTTCATAGCATTGTCTGTGTTGTTATTGTTGTTCTACCCTACCAGGATACTCAGCTGAAGGAGCTGAAGGAGCAGATGGCGTCACTGTCATCGCACAATGAGCAGATGCAGACAACGATCACCCAGCAGCTGGCCCAAATCCAGCAGCACAAAGACCAGTATAACATCCTCAAGCTTAAGCTAGGTGGGTCCAGGAGTAATCCACAACATGGTTCTGTTCAGATGCATTTATGGGAAGATACATATTAAACAAATAGCAATGTATCAATGTTTAAAGAACAGTGACAAAATGTGCCTTTTTTTTTTCTTTCTTTTTTCGTTAAGCTAACATTTTGCTGGATCTCATAACTGTTATCCAGGTAAAGATAACCAGGGTCAAACCAATGGTCAGGGGGATGCCTCCCAGATCAACGGCCTTCAGACAGAGGAGCTCACACAACTTCGAGATGAGGTGGAAGCCCTCCGCAAGCAACAAATACTGCTCCAGGCACAACTCTCTGAGAGAGACACACTCGTGAACACCCTGGTTAGTGAGTGTTTTGTACCTGAACGTTACCTTTGTTATACTCAGTTATCGTTTGCAGTAAACATTGATTCTTCTATTGGCTGATGGTTTCCTTTTCCCCATGTGATTCATATTTTAGATGGCAGAGGCAGTACAGACTAAAGAAGATGCCACAGGAGGGTCAGACAACACAGATCTACTCAAGGTAGAACTGATAGAGCACTGCACATAATGAACCAGTTACAAGCTAGCTAATGCTATGCTCTCATTAGATGCATATTGGTAATGGCCAGCATTAACTTCCATGTGTATTGTGAGTGTTATTGTTGCTTGTCTTCTCTATCAGGAGGTTGAGGCCCTGAGGAGTCAGGTGCAGTTCCAGTCAGCAGAAATCAGCCAGTTGCAGTCAGAAAGACAGGAAAGCGCACAGAAAGCAGAGGCTGGGGTGAATACAATCCAGACACCACGACGTGTATATATGTCCCAGCACGAGCTCAGACTGCTAATGCTGCCTCCTTTTTTTTTTTCTTCCAGTCCTCGGAGGCAGTCTCAAGTACAGAGAGCTCCGGCGACCGAGCCAAATTGGCAGAGCTGGAGAGCAGACTTGCTGCACGAACGTCTGAGACGGACAGACTCAAGGTGTGAGCCTTGGCATACACATGTATATTTTTTCTTTCACGTTCTCTATTTCTGCCATGCTTAGAGAAGCACTGCACCAGCTCTTTATATTGAAAGGGTTTACGACTGTAAGCTATTAACTTTCTCCTTGCAGTCCCCTATCTTACTGTTCTCTGTGCATGCTGGAAAATGTATCTGGCACTGCTACACAGCCCTTGCTGGCTATGTGAAGAGGAACACAGGAAAGTTGTGCTGACTGTACACAACAATATCCTAGCCTTGGCCACGTGTTTCCAATGCATGGCTTTTAAGGGAGCGCATATGGCATTTAAAGGAGGTGTTTTCCATTTGAATTTAGCAAGCGTTCTCGAGAATGACGTACCCTAGCCTTTTTTTTTAAAGCAAAATGTTGAACTTTGCAGTTTATTGTAACAATGCGACACCTATAGTAATTATAATATAGTTATTTAATTAACTGTGTTATTTACCAAGTCATGACTCCCACCATTCATTTTGATGTTAAAGGGCACAATGATCTACTTTTACCCTTTTTTTCTTTCTTCAGTCTTCAAACTCTATTTTTATGTATCCCCCACCGCCTCCTCGACCAGGAGGTGGTTAAGACCTTGTCAGGGCTGGAGGCACAGCTAGCTTCTGCCAACAGCACAGTAGCCATCTTGCAAACAGAGAAGGAGAAGCTGCAAACGGAGGTGCAGGAGTCCAAGAAGGAGCAGGACGATCTGCTAATGCTGCTTGCTGACCAGGACCTGAAGATCCAGAGCCTGAAGCAGAAACTCAAAGGCCTGGGAGAGACGGTAATGAAATGGTCCTCCTAATTGCAGAGCAATGCCGTGATGTTATAACTCACCGGCTCTCAAACAAGTTTTTTAACGTTGCTTTTCCCTGTCTTTTTGAATTTTTGGAAATGTGAACCACTTTGGTGAACAAATTAAGTTTCAGTTATGCGATTTATTTATTTGTACACAAACACATCCATGCATGTTTAAAATGGAAATCCCTACTATTTTTTGGCAGGGTATTTCTATTGCGATCAAAATCAGCTTTTTAACTGTATAGATCAGTGGTTCTCAAACGTTTTGCACCAAGTACCACCTAAAATGTTTGGCTCTCAAAGTACCACCATTATGTCCGAAGACACATCTACACAATATTATTATTATTAGTAGTAGTAGACTACTACTACTAATAATTAATGTAGGCAATATTATCTTCTGTTACTTATGTAAGATCACTCTGTTAAGGCTACTTCACTCAGCATAGTTCTGAACAATCAGTTTGGCAAAAGCCAAACACTATTTATTACCTCATCTGATAAGTTAATTGGAATTAGTTTCTTTCTCACCTAAGGACGCAAACTCGCCCTGGTGATCGTTGCGGACAGGCAGCAGTAGTTGTAATATTTCGTTTCACCACACATTTAACACGTACTGTATGTAAACATACTTTGTTGCGAGTAGGCTAGTATCTTAGGCCTACAGTATTGCGCTAACTACACAATGGCAAGCAGATGAGGTTCAAACTAAGAGGTTGATAGTGACCGAACAATCAAATTGGCAAACTAGCAGGCAGCCAGTACATTTGCGCTTAGACTGTGGGCAGACGAAGAAAAATCAAATGGTCATTTTGGGAAGTTTCCAGCTTGGTGGACAATGGACAAACTGACATACCTCGGAGACTACACTATTAGTGTGAGAACCACATGAAGGTAACAGTGGAGCATTTTGCATGGCCTGCCTCCCTTGTCCCTACTTCTTTTATGAACTGACTTGTGTGCGTAAAGCTGCAGCAGGTTGTCAGAGTTCTCGGGGGATATTACACTTTGTGTAGAAATTTAGATTAAATTAGGCAATAGAAATTGAGCAAATCCCCTACATAGTTTAGTGTGACGGCCATTTTGATCGCATCCACTGAAACAAGCTGAATCAAATCAAGGCGAGAGACAAGCCCCATATAGGCCTACCTGGTAGCGGACACTTGTCAGTGGTTTCTGGGACTGGGAGATCAGTCTACAATAAATGTACACAAATCCTGTAGATCCAAAACTTGGATGACCCACTTAACATTGCTATCCGATATAAATGGTAGGGAGATTACATTTACATTGAGAAGAGGACTGATTGCAGTAGCACGCACGCACACACATATTTCAATGATGAAAATTAACCCTTTATTGTAATTTAGAGCCTCATAGGTCAAGATTGAATCAATCGTCCTTAATGCTGTATATCGTTTAGGATACTACAGCAGAACCATGGGTAGTACTAGCTATAGTGTTATCTTAGCCTGCATGCTAACAACATTATCCACTTGACGAACCTCCATCTCATCTGATGTGATTTAGTAACGTTACGGCGTTGGTAGGCTACTTCTCCCGAAACAAACATCGATATAATTTGTAAATAAAATTGTATTTCATTTTATTCTACAATATAAATGAGCAGCTGATGGATGGGCATTACTGCGGTTAAATCCAATAAAGCATACGGTACATCAACAGTATGGGGGAGCTGTGAGATTATTCTGAACTCATCAGACACTAATATTGACTGGTTGTCAATGGTGGAAACCCAATGCTGTGCGACAATAGTTGTATTCAGGAGCGACTACAAACTATAATGCCATTTATTTAGCAGTAGTGCAACCGAAAAAGAACACGCGTCTAGCTTTAAACAAGTTTCAAAGCATGGTTTAAGGTACACCAATCTTAAAATCAAACGTAGGTTCAACTGGTGCAACTGGCCACAGTGGTGAAAATGAAAATAGGTTTGTGTCACAGCACCCCACGCTGTGCACATGTGGCTAAGCCAATTCTCAGATTGACCTCAAAATGCTTTAGTACTTTCCAGACAAAATGTAGTTTAAAATTTTGAAGTTGAATGATTGAAAAAAGTAAAATGTATTGTATACTTTTTCCTAACCACTTAGCTGTGCTGTCTTTGCCCTAGTTAAACTGTTCCATTTTCTTTACAGTTTGAAGATGATGATGACCTCGATGCCAAGGACCAAACTGATGAGGAGGAGGAGGAAGAAGATTATGAGGATAATAATGAATAGAGACATTTAAGATAATAAATGAAACCTGGAAGAAGAATAGTGCAAAAAAGACATTGCTGTATGAGTGAAGTCCTAACACAAGTGGAGGGAATTCACCAATAGTGACTCACTTCTCTTGCCAGCGGCCTTGCTACCTACATTTCCCTGGCATGTTGATTTTTTTTTATTGTTTGTACATTTTATTTCAAGATGATGGTGATTCTCAATGATCAGTTGGCAAGCAACAACAGTTGCTCAATCCACTTTCTTTCAGTCACTTTCATCTCATTGATAATTTTATCACCACCCTAGGAGATGCTGTTGGTTTTAATTAACCTTATTGCGTGTAGTGTGTGGCATCATGTCACACAGCTGTCCAGCATAGCTTGTTTATTAATTTAAATTTATAATATAGCTATGTTACATGAGACATATAACATTTAGAGGCAGGATCTCACAGTATTGCTAATACATGTGTAGTCACATTAGGTATTGTAGCCCTTTTTTAGTGGTTACCATAATGGGGGAACCCTGTGAAGCTATCTGTTCCTATGCTCATATTACTGCTACACATGGTGTGCCTTGGTCCTGTCATGCACACCTACGGTAATAGTTCCGTGTTTTAAAATTGTCACTGTGCAACTACTTTGGCTGTCCAGATGTCCAGAATTCGGCACTTGCAACTTGCCCATGAAACTTCGATGCCACATTGTTGCTCTGCAATATGCTGCAATCAAATGACAGTAAAGATGTAAAGAAAACATAATTTTGCAACTTTTTGTCCAGCTCTGGCATTCAGCTTCTGTATGATATTGTGTAACTTATCAATTTATGAGCCACATTCAAATAAAGAATATATGAAAATATACACAAAGTAATAACTCAGACGACTACACATTCAAGTGCATAATTTATCGAAAGAAAATATCTTATTTAGTCCTGTTTGTGTAGGACTCATAGCCTAATGGCGCCTAGATTAATTGTAGAAAATGCTACTGTATATCAACACTAGAGTATGACAAAAAAAGATTCAGAGATAATGGAATATTAACTACATGGGCTATATTTAAAAAGCATATAGGAAGCAACCCTGAATATTATGAACATTAATAGTTTTATGTCA
>JAODVN010208537.1:0-12094 GCA_025434125.1 Chologaster cornuta
TGATTTGAGTCAGGTGTGTTGGAGCAGGGAGACATCTAAAACATGCAGGATAGGAGCCCTCCAGGACCGGAGTTAGGCACCCATGTCCTACATAGATCATCGAAATCATCGTTGCTGTTCACTACTTTGTAAATAAAACGTTAGGCTACTAAAAAACACTTTATCTTGTCTTTATAGGCTAGTTAAATCAGACTGGATACTACATTAGGACAATCTTTAAACCATTTAAAGAAATCTTTACTCTAGAGGAGTACACACACAGATGTAACTTGACATGTACATTTTGGAATGGGCAGTTTCCTATCTGTTTTTATTCTGCTTGAGCGATTAGGCTAAGCATGCCAACTAGGAAATGCATATTCTTAATATCTACCAGCCTCTTTTTAGGTATTTTAAGTTTTAATCCTGCTTTAATTAGCGGTTAAGCATGGCAACTAGGCAGTAGTGCCTATTCACAACTGTGGTTTGCAGTCGTTGCTGTCCCGATATATTCCTTCCGGCTGTTCTGCAGGCCATGTGCATTGTTAAATGAATACCCAATGCACACGGCGATGCGATACAGTAAAGTATAAACTAGGCTTAAGTGCTGAAAGGTCAGGCTGGCCTCTGAAACACTGACTAATGATAACTTGCACACTGTTATTCCTGAAGGTTTTGGAAACATTCAGCCAGGCAGTATCAAGAGGTGATTGGATAATTTGGAAACAAACTCCAATTTATTGAATTGACTAGCTGTTCTCGCCAACTAATCTACACAAATGCTTATTGGCCATTGTTTTCAGTTCTTTCATATCGATTTAGTGTCTAAATGTATCCAATCGTCTCAAGTCTTTTGACCACTTCTGAGCTGTCTGAACCCATAACTTTATGCTTCACCACAAGTAGTATTTTCTTAACATTCTCACCCACTTGAATGTGGTTAGGCATGGCAGGGCAAGGTCATTGCAAAATGTCAGATTAATGATTTATAACAAGCTCATTTGCTTTTGCCGATCTGCTGAACTTTATAAAATGTAGTGTCTAGCAAACTTATGTATCCAAAGAGACATAATTTTGATGAGTTTGATACCTAAATTGTCCAGTTGAGGGCACTGCTTGCTGGCAGCTTCAGGAGCAGGCAGTGCAGGCAGTAATTAATACTGCTGAATCGCTGCCACTCCATCGAGAGTGATTTGTTTTTAATGAATGGGCACACTTGGGAGAGCAGTGGAAAATGGAGTAGATTTAAAAAACGTTGCCGCTAATGGGAGATCTGGCATTCTCTAGGTGAGAGTGGTGGTCAGGGAGGAAGGTTTGGCCGCGACGACGGGGGGTCAGACCGCTCAGAAAGTGGGGGCTTCCGGGGCAGAGGCCGCAGCAGCTACGACCGTGGCGGTTATGGCGGCGGCGGTGGCGGCTATGAGCGTGGGGGCAGAGGCGGACCGCCCGGTATGGGGTAAGTTGCAGTGCGCCACTACCCCTTCCCAAGGTACCCTCCATGTACACGTTAGACTAGACAACGCCCTAACGCCATGGCATTGCTACCCTTTAACCAGACCCCTTCACCTACTCTCAAAGTGCTCTTTTAATGCTTTCATTCACCTGCAGAGACAAAAGGTATTATGCTCCACATGCTGCACGGAATATTTTCCAGTTGCCACATTTTGTTGGTACTCTGGACCGGATTCCACTCTGAGAATTTTTACCTCAGTAATGCAAAAGGCACATGAAAATGACAATTCCTGCAGTTCCATTTAAAGAGCAATATCCTTTGGGATATTGATTCTATTGCCAAAGAAAATGCTATTTATACATTTGTAGTTTTGTCTTCCGGTTTTTGTCTTTATCATTGCGCAGTATATTAAGAGGTGTTTAGGTTGTGAGCTCTTATTTTCCGAACGCATTTTGCATTAAGGAAATATTTACAGTATTTAAGTTTTTTTCGCTAGTGTAAAAAGGGCTATTTTGATAGTTGTGCAGCTGGTTATTGGCCAGTCACACATACACAATGCAAATCTTTTTTCTTTGCCTTTTTGTTTTTTAATTAAAATTAAAAAATGTTTTTAACATAGTCTCCCCCAAGGTCTGTTGTGGTACAATGGATGACATGACCGTTAAATCAGTAGATCATGCCGATAGGTATTGTGTGCAATTAATGCTTTGTCAACATTGCATTCCAATACACCTATTTTTAACCTTTGTACACAATGTGACCAGTCAGGACAACATTTGTCGGTTTGTGGCTGCTTCCTGACTAGCTGGGTGTGATATGATGCCGTGTTCAATACACAGTTCAACTGTTGCGCAGCCATGCTCATTAATGGAAGGTAACATTTGACCCGGCCTCTTTTTATTGCTGTTAAACAATATCTCAAACAATGTTTTAATTTTAACTCGCCCCATTTTTTCTTTTTCTTTAGTTTTTTTCTTCCATCTTTTGGCTCAAATGGAAAACATTTCTTGAGCTGCTTTACATTTAATAGGTTTCATTCAAGTGTTTGTATATTTGACATGGCGAAACATGTGTGTTGTGTTAACATGGATCTACGTTCTATACTACAGGTATACAAAGTTGAAATAAAACTTGGACCTCAGTTGAAGTTCATAAAAGCACTCGGAAGAATGCTTACCGAGGGCGTCAGCCCCACACTCCCAATTTGGACCCTGATAAATGACAAATTGAACCTGGTTTCACTCACCGTTTGTGTAATATAATCTGGCCATGTAAGAACGAACCAAAAACAGCTGCTTAGCGGTGACGTGATTACAGAGTGTCTCCACTCATCACTCATCCACCCGATTTGAGGCGGGGTTGTCTGTTAGATTGTCCGTCGACCCATAACCAATAATCCAAGACAAAACGCACACTCCCTCGTGTGAGACTTTTCTACCGTAGTCGCACACCGTGGCGGGAGTGCATACTGATGTGGGAAGTAGGGGAGCTTTGAGCTCTCGGTTGGGACAAAGAAAAAGCCGTCATATCTCCAATTTTTCCTCTGCAGAGGTGGTGACCGTGGTGGCTACAAAAATTTCGGTGGTAAGTGATGAGCATCAGAACTGTCTCGGTTGGGGAGGAAAGACTTAAGTTTACAGAGAAGAGGGGGGAGGGAGGGGGGAAGCCAAGTGTTTGCCACCATATTCATGTCCAGGTGTCAAGGGACCCCCCACAAATGTTTCTATGTTTAGTATCCATTCTCATAAATGACACTTGGGATGGTAAAGAACATGGTAATAGGGGTATTGTTGCATGAGGGCAAGGGTTGGTTGTAAATAAAAAGGTGTGGCAAAGCCGAAGAAGGAAGTAATCTAGTGGAGGAAAATAAATGTTGGTGGTTTTTTATTTCTGCTCTAAACACCAGAGAATCCACACTACATGCCATGTGTTGGTACACGATCCAGCCGCTTTAAAATACAGCATACAACATTGAAATATCTCTTTTAAAGTAGCGTTATGCATCACATTGTAGGAATCACATTGCTACTCTTTAAAATGTGTTCAAGAGTTGTTTTGAAGATGTCTTGCTCACAGGATACCCCCCAAACCTCCCCTCTGTTGTTTTTACAGGCTCTCGAGACTACGGCCAACGGGATGAGCCAGGTAAAATGAACAACAAATACAAATTCTCATATGGGGGCGGGATAGTGGGTGCGAAATGACTAGCCAATGCCCAGACCACCTGAGAAAGGTGCCCAATGTTAACTGATGCTTAATGCTTGTAATGTACTTTTACAACGTCTCTTGGGGTTGATCCAAATCTTTACAATGATCGACATGATTTATTGGTAGCCTTTTTTATTTAAAAAACTGATTTAAATCCACAGCTGGCGAGTCTGGGAGTGGGGACAACTCGGACAACAACACTATTTTTGTCCAGGGTCTTGGAGAAGATGTCACAACACAGCAAGTGGGTGACTTCTTCAAGATGATCGGCATCATTAAGGTATGTTGACAGTGATGTTCAACTCCTTAATTAACCTCACTCTTCCTGCTGCATGCATGGTGTGAACGAGCTGAGGATTCCTTGGGTGTAACTGAGTCTTTATACCTCGAGGAAAACGGCACCATGCGTTTACTTTTTTGCGGTATAGGAATGGGATGAGTTATTTAAAGGCTTTTTTTTATTCTGTTTTTGCAGCTGAACAAGAAGACAGGACAGCCAATGATTAACCTTTACTCTGATAAGGCTACCGGAAGGCTAAAGGGAGAGGCCACTGTCTCGTTCGATGACCCACCATCTGCCAAAGCTGCGATTGATTGGTTTGATGGTAAGTGTGGCGACCTTTTAGGTTCGCATTTAGGGGTGCACGATATTTATAAATTGTTATATTGCGATATTCATCATGAAACCGCAATATCGATATTTTTAATATATTTAAACATGAGTAAAAACACATAATTTAGTTTAATTTAATTGAAAATTATTACAAGCTGCCAAGGAGGCATTATTTTTGGCCACTAACGTTTCCTCTTCCATCTGTCATTATCTTCCTCAGACAGAAAAGGATAGTGTGTGGCTGTACACATCTTAATTTTGATGTCTAAATCAAACGCTACTAAGATAAATCTCTCCACAAAATAAACAAAATACTGCGCTTCTTACATTTACAACAGAGATTACGATGACTATAATGAATCGATGTATTGTGCACCCCTGTCATCTTTTGCCACTGGTTGCCTTGTTCCGGCCTCTTTGACGCATATTCCTTTTTAGGCAAGGAGTTCAATGGCAAACCCATCAAGGTGTCGTTTGCCACCCGCAGAGCTGAGTTTACGCAAAGAGGAGGTGGACGAGGAGGAGGAGGAGGTGGTGGTAGCGGTGGAGGCGGCAGAGGAGGGGGTACGTCAAGTTACTCTGAAAACATTCGATTGGAAAGTGTAAAGATTTGTGTGACAAGCGTTCAAGCACAAACCTTTCCTTTTAGGGGTGTAAGAAAATAATCAATACACCTGGAATATCTGCAATATTACGGTTCGCAATACTGTATTGATTGATTTTTTCCACTCCTTTCATTTGTAAAAAGATATACAGTACATTAACCTCAAGAAGAAACATGCTTGTTACCAGATTTACTTTTAAAGATAATTTCACACGTTGATTGAATATAACTGATGGGCTAGGTAAACAGACAAGATTACATTCGCTAAGCATGTACAAAAATACTAGGATACCATATAGTACCGCCGTGATTTTTCAGTTTATTCTAATCCAACAGGCTACAGTTTTCCAGGTTTTAGAAAATGTAAGAACTGAATTAGAGTAAAAAGTTCCTGCGTTTAACTGCGATGTTGATGGGATGACAGGCGGAAATTAATGTTTGGTCAAAATGGCAGATGGGAACCAATTAGCTTTCTGATTGGTCAGACTCAGACTGCATCAATTAAAACTATGGTGATGTTTGGTACTGACTATTGCAGTTCTAATGTTCCGTAGCCTATTTAATTAAAATTAATTTTATTTAAAAATGTTTTGAGTTGTCATCATCCATCATGAAACATATGATCAAGCATTGCTGTCACCAGTGCCCATCCCTAGTACATGCTTAATTTACTGAGCATCATGAAATCCCTACAGAATTTATCAGACTTTTATAAAGATTGACTTTTTGTCAATAGCTGAATAGGTCATGCACCATCATCAAAGGGTTTCCCAAACTTCTTCATGCCAATATTATCTGGCACCCCTTATGCGAGATGTTTTTAAAACACATTACAATTTCCATAATGACAGATTTCAAATATTAAGTTTTATATGCAATGTTTCAGTTAAACATAACTTGCGCATTCATTTATTTATCTCTCTCATTTCTCCAATTTGCTAAAGCCCCCCCTAGTGGCCCTTACTTTGTAAAGCCGCTGATCTAAGTAAATGTAGGAATTCAGCAATAAACAGGGCTAAACTGTCTTCTAAAGCAGAACGCATGCACATGTATGTAACTGCTGCCAGCTTATGCACTATAAAATATCAAATTCTAGCAGAGCAGAAAGGGGTTAGTAATGTCCTATTGCTGGGCGGCGTTATACAGCAGTGTGCTTTGTTGGGATTCACGTTTATAAAATGTGTTCTTGTTTCTTGTCACCCCTGCTTCTTGTCACCCCTGCTTCTATCAGCTGTACACGGTGAATCATTTTCTCGGTCTCTTGATGTAGGCTTTAGAGGTCGTGGAGGCAGCGGGCCCAGCTTCGACGTCAAGGGAGGAGACTGGCCCTGTCCTAACAGGTACGCTGCGCTATCCCATACCTGTCCTGACAGTTGGGGTTACACACGGGCACGTTCATTATACACGTGGACTGGCACTCAACATTTTGGACACACTGTCGATGGTCTATTCAACATGTCTTTTTACATATTACACTAATCACTTGACATCCTCAGCCTAGATTTTTCTACTTTATAAACTGTGTGAGTCAGAATACTCTGCCACAACACTTCACTCAACAGTGCAAGTATTCTGATACCGCAGTGTTTTCCATTTAGTTTTTTCCTATTTTGTCTATATAGAGCATGATAGTATATGCACTGTATTTAGTTTGGTTTTCTGCATTTAATGTTGCACCGTGGGCTATCTGAAAATACATAGAAATGTATTTCTCTGTCCGGTTTCACAGGCAGGCGTGGATTAATTCTTAGACTGACAAGAACTTTTTTTTTCCTAATCTTAATTTAGTTGTTTTGGATTGATTCTAATCTGTGAAACTGGCCATATATTACCCTAATACAAATGTGTGCTGATCATAGAACAGGTCATTCTAATATCTTGCACATACATGAACCACTGTTGGCTCCTGCAGCTCCTGTGGGAACATGAACTTCGCACGGCGGTATGAGTGCAACAAGTGTGGCGCGCCCAAACCCGGGGATAGCTTTGGAGGTGGAGGTACTTGCTCCCACTTCACTCTACCTAACTTGCCTTGGACTCTTCACGAAAAACACTGCAACCCCCCCAATATGTGGATGTGCCTAAACTCTTATGTCTTTTCAGAACGTGGTGGCAGAGGTGGTTACGGAGGGGACCGTGGTGGGTTCAGAGGTCGTGGAGGCTTTCGCGGGGGTGATCGTGGTGGTGGATACGGAGGAGGCTTTAAAATGGGAGGACGGTGAGTCTGACAAAAAATAAATTTAATTTTGTCTAAAAATCTAATTTGTGGGGAGGGGGAAGGTGTTATGTAATTGTATTTGTAACCAGCAGAGGGCAGTGTGTATACATTGTCAAATAAAATTGAGGCGCTGAATATTTACACAGGAATGTTGTTAAAAAAATTGTGAGATGTTTTTCTGCTCTAACTGTATTGCATGCTCACATCTGCAGAGGTGATCATAGAGACGACAGACGAGACCGGCCATACTAGGCGTTGAGACGACGGGCACTGTTCCTGCCTGGTGTTCTGTGGGGAGGGGGCTCATGGATAAGGGAGGAATGGGCATGGATTGACGGATTGATTGACACTCTTGATTTGCATACCTTTCATTGCCAATGCATCATTTGTATTGCTTTATGGTCTCGGTTGTGGGGAAGGTGCACAGATGCTGTGAAGGACTGTTGGGTTGTCATTGGCAATGTCTGTTTTCGCTCAAATATTTGTTTGATTATTTCTTTGTACATCTTTTAATTTCTGTCCAATTCTAGCTCCAGGAATTTTGTGTTGTAGACTTTGTACCATTGTTTTCTATGAATGACATCGTTTGACTTTTTTTTTTTTGTTTTATTTTTCCCCTTGGGTCAAAATATTAAAACTTGTGATCTTTATAAATGGTCTTGTCTATTTTGTTTTCAAAGTAACTAAATTAAAATCAGTACATTCATGCACCAGTTTAGATGATTGTTAGCCTGTATTTGGCGGGATTACGTGGACTTTCAGCAGCGTTCAGGTTTTTGTCTTTAATTAAACAGCATGCAGCTCTGCGGAGGGGCGGTGCTGGTCTTTGGTTGAGTCCTGGTAAACGGGACCTCCGCCGAGGGGATGGTGACTGAGACGCCCCGCACTACCTTATTTCTACCACTTTAGTCTCAGCCGTGTCATTTACATTTGAGCCATGGTTAACGATGCAGTGAAGTACAGCGTGCTGCTGGATTGAGCCGTCCTACAATGAGCCGTCGACCACCGGAGCAGCGTGACGGTGTTTTCGTTGTCGGTGGCCCGTGGACCTGGATTGTAGCGGTGACTACAGTTTCGTCCCTTTTCGTCAGGTCAGCTACTTGTGCGCCGGCGTCGCCCGAGCAAGGCGGAGAAAGTGACCCAGAGGTAATTTATTTGCTTTAGTCACAACTTTTAATTCTGTTACAAATCAAGCTGTCAAGTTGACCATAGCCTTTAAGTGTTAAGGTACTGAATGCTGACATAAATGACTAGTAATTGATTTCAAAAACCATGTTTTTGGCGTAGGCGGCACACGTGTCTTGTGTCCAGACTAATGGTATTTCCATTAGTCTGGTTTGGATAGGAATGGGGCAACTCATTGAATAGTATAGTAGTCTACCCGTAGGACCATTATTCATGTTTACATAACCTTTAGATGATTCTAGTCCATACATAATTGGATAATAACTGGAGAATAGGTTCATTATGTTGCTGTAGTATTTGTTAATATGTTTTGAAATATAAAATTGGGCCAGCTCTAAACGTGATAACACTAAATATAAAAATATGAATGTTAATTTATAAATAGATGCTGCGGTTGGCTGTCACATTCTTTAGTCTAACGGGTAGGGTAATGGGTACTACTTAATTTTACAAATATTCTTGTCGGTACCCTTGTCACAATTATTCTAATGGCACAGTTAAACTGAAGCGGATGATAGTTTACAACTGTAGCAGGTAAAAATCATGACTAGTAGAGAGCCCCAGGGTTGAAGGTCGCTTTCCCTTTTGGGTGGTCCAGAACCGAAAAACTCCATGTCTTGCCAGCACCTGCTCTGAAAATGAGATGGAACATAATCTGGAGGCCATTATATTTTCCCCTCGTGTGGGTTAGTCGCCAACAGCTAAGGGAATTCAAGCATATTCAAATAAAACCATGAAATTTAAAGTATCTAAGCACCAATTATAATATGTATACTACTGGCCTATAGTTCTAATCCATTCAGACCAAGTCCGGTATAGAGCCCTCAGGGGCCTCTGAGCACTGTATGATGCCACCTCTCCTACATAGCACCCACATGATAAAATATTTTATTCGTCCTTGATTTTACCAAGTAAGTATTAATAAAATGTATTTTCCAAGAGAGACGGCCCATAAATGCAGCATACAGTTACAAAGTACAAGAAACCACATATCAAATAACACTAATTATTAAATGGCAGATACATGAAATACATTGTTGAAACAAAAAAAGTACCAATAACTTACCAAAAACACAATGTCGTGATTTATTCCTAATCATTTTAGCTTTGCTTTAAAAGCACATAATGATGTCTGTCAGATTTAAAGCACGCTGAAGCCTTTTCCAAGCTGATGGGGTCGAAAAGTGAAAATCAGTTTCTCCCCAATCCCCACTATTATTTTGGTGTCTGTGTGCAAACAAGGATATTAAATTAGTTTGTCCACAGTTAAACTAGCTAATACTAATAATGTCTGACCATAGATCAGTTACAAAATAATTAAATTGTTTCAAAATTAACTTGTTCTTAGAAAAATGGATACCGAATCAATCAGTACAACGTAAATCAACTGTTATGGCACTATGCCCACCCACCCATCTACGCGCAATGTATTGCGGCCTGCTCCCAATTATTAGGCTACCTGTCCAGTCATCAAACTGACAATCATGATCTTGCAAAAAAAAAAAAAAAACGATAATTATCAAACTCTTGTGACGTCTATGTTTGATGTGATGATCACAGTGGGCCCCACTCTGCCCCTGGGCACATCCCCATATTGCCCATATATTAGATCCGGCCTTGCTTCAGATGCAGTGTAAGTGACCATTTAAAAAATGTGTTTATGATCTGTAGTCTAAATCTGTTAATATAGTTCTATATGGCCACATCCCAGTGTTTTAAAAGTAATATTCACAGCCAAAAGCTGCTAAAGATTGTTCTACCCTTGTCATGGGTCTCTAAAATAAACTGGATAAAAGGCAGGAAATTGCAAAGTTGTAGGATGAGATCAGATACGTATGCATCTGTTGACTAATGTGTATGATTATTACTACAGGCTTTTCTAGAAAAGTATGGCTACTTGCATCCTGACAGCATCGTCCACAACACAGCAGAGGTCCAATCAGCTACCAGGTAGGCTTAATATGTGCTGTGCTTTACTTGTCAGCGATATGGTTTCACGTAATAGATGGAAACTGTGGAAGGTTTAGCCAGGTCTTCCAGATTGTGATGTGACAATCAGGTTGTTTAGTACTATACAACACAACACTATAACAATATTGAAATATTTTAAATGTCATTGAACATTTTAATAATGTTTACAGGGGCCACTGTCACCTATTTTAGATCTTCTAGCTAGTTCCATCATCTTTTCTAGTGAGTTCTTGACAGACCTTTTCTGCTAGCACAAAACATTGTTCTTTTCAGAAACAAAATCAGGGTAGGGCTTCAGATTGCCTATCTGGTTAAATACGATTTGTTTTGGATAACACTAGCAATTCTGATATTTAAAAAAAATCTGTAAATGCTTTTCTTTATCTTAATAAAAAAAGTATATTTAAAATATTGTTTAGTTATTTCCAAGTTGTCCCACTAGAAGTTTTGCTTGCAAACAGTGTAAATCGGGAATCTAATAATTGGAAAGAAGAACGTATTAACATATTCCTGGAAATGTACGTTCACATTACATACAATCAACGTGTTTAAGTGCATCAGTCAGTCCAACTGTGTTCGTTACTTTAGGCAGTTCCAATGGCTCTCTCGTTTGCCTGTCACGGGGAAACTGGACAGCGCCACCTTGAGGCAGATGGCAGAGCCACGATGTGGTGTAACGGATGAGAGCAGCCATCAGATCTGGGCCCAAAGGGTCAACGCTATATTCACTGGCAGAAAGAGACCTGCCCACCTCCCTAGACTCCGTAAGAAGCGCTTTTCTCCTCAAGGTAATGCCCATGTTTACCGGTCCACATTTGTGGACCTCATGCACCTGTTGGTGCTATATTGCTGTATGTGTGGTCTCACTTCAGTTGGACTTTGCCACGAGAATCAGTCTGAATAGCTTGGAAATCGTTGTTTCAGGCCGGTAACCATAGTGTGTGTGGCCAATCAGCGTTGTACTGTTAGCTATGGGCGGGGTTTTTGGTGTGACGAAGGGTACTTGAAAACAACACGTCAAAAATGCTTAGATGATACAATATCATCTGTTTTATTGGACTAGCAAAGGCTTCATTTTCAATGGAAAATATGCTTGGAAACTTATATTCAGTGCATGTTTATGGCCTGACGCCCAAGAAATAGAACTGTGTTATAAACCTCGGCTTCAACGAGTATCAGACAACGCCAGTGAGTGTTGTCCTGTTAAAAATAACTAGTTCTAAAACTCTGGCATCTCTTGACGCATGTCGCCTCCTTCAGTGGGCGTTGGCCTTTAGTAGGTTTGGGTACTGTTCACTGTGCAGGCTGTGCAGGGATGAAACATTGGTTGCGTTTCTCTCTTTACATGCTCTGAAGTACCAAAATATGGTTGGTACTCTTAAAAGTAATAAATAAATCGTGACCTCAAAACTCAATATCAGCTTTGCATCTCAAAGTACTGCCAATGTTTGGTACCGCGTACCGTCTTCCTATGTTTACAACTCCTATACTGTATTTTGAACTGCATGAGTCAGTTAAACTGTGATTTATCACCCTCTGTCTTAACTTGTGCCTGCAGTCATGACTGTGGAAACCTTGCATTCCTCACTGTCAATAAAGAGATTGGCTAATGCTCCAAGAATGTTAACAGTGGCAAATGTTTGCTGCTGTCTGTTCATGTCAGTACCTGATGCGTTCCTTCTGCTGCATTAGTAAACGTATCCCTGTCCTCCCCCACCCCATTGACTGACTGTGTGGCGTCCTGCTTCTACTGTATATAATGTTCTTCACTAGCCGTTGATAAATGGGTAAATGGGCACATTTATATAGTGCTTTTATCCAAAGCGCTTTACAGTATTTTGCCTGACATTCACCCAGTCACAC